>JARQOD010001448.1:34839-98061 GCA_033576555.1 Oophaga sylvatica | reverse complement strand
TGAGTCATTTATCTTTATCCAAAACTTTCTCGAAACAAGTCAGCTAGTAAGATCACCACCCCCGGATAATCCCTTGAACCTGCAAACCCCCGGGAGTCAGAGATCTGGGGGCCCTTTTTTTTAGCCCCCCTCTCCTGCAATTTCAAAGGGGGCAGGGGCCCCCAAAGGCCCCATAATCGTTAAAGAACCAGAAGGTTACGGCTATACTGATATCCCTTATTCGATTTCAGCCTCGTCTTCACTTTGTCATTCCCCCCCGCCGAATACAGTGACTCCAATTCTTTGAGCGCTTTAGGTACTGGCTGTTGTACTTATTCCTCCCTTTATTTAACTGACAGTCTCTTTAAGAGGGATCTGATATCCTCCTTGACCTCCTCCCACCAATCGGTCTTGTTGTCATAGAGTCAACCTGTCTAGATGAAGCTGGATAAGGAGTGACACGACTCGAACATAGGCATCATCCAGAAGACTGGAATGAGCTTCCACAACCCTATGTCCGGACGGTTAGAGGTCCCCCAACAGAAGCACAAGGCGAGGTGATCAGAGTAAGGGACGACCTTCTCATTTAGGTGCCGACAAACCTCAGTAGGACTCACAAAAGAAAATCTATCCTACTGCTCCTGTTGGAACATGAATACGTGAATTTTGGCTGTCGACCTCCCTGTGTGAAAACGTCAGTCAGTCCAGCCTGTGTATGACGTTATGTAGGACCTTACCGTCCTGGTCCCTGTCCTGTCTGAAAGAGTTCACCTGATGTCAGTATGGCATTAAAAGTCCCCCACCATGGAAGAGAAGTGAAGAGGTAAGGCTTGCGTCATTAAACAGCTGGATCCGTCAGTTACCGTCTGGGGCCCATAGATGTTAATAAGCCGAAGTCGCCTACATGGATAGTGACTTCCAGGACCAGACATCTTCCCATGACACCTCCATCATCCTATGCACAGTCACAATCATTGGTGTTAAATAGGACACGCGACCCCGGCATAAGGCTCCACAGCCAGCGACCAAAAAGATGGACCGGACCGCCATTCCCTCTCAGCCTCCTCATAAGCCCCAGAGGTGTCAGTCGTGTCTCCTGCAGGAAGAAGACTCTGTGTCCAGATAGCGAGATGTCTACACCGCTTGTCTCGTCCTCCTCGCCTAATACTATTGACATTACTGGAGGTCAGTGTTAATGAGAACCCCGCCATCACAACACAATATAGAAGGAGCAGAGAAGCAGCCATCATCATGAGTCAGAGATGTTCTGTCCACCACTGGTGTCCATATCAGACTCTACCTGAGGGTCTACAGATAAGGGCCTCCGCTTTGGGGGGTGGTCCTCTATGTCCCTGTCTCCTCAACATCAATTTTCCTCAACTCTTTCTCATAATCGTCATCAATGGACTCAGATAAAACTCCATACTTGTTGGACATGGACCATCACCCCTGCAGGATTTTGAGCCTTCTTACTCACACTCTGACCGGTGTCATATTCTGCCTCAGGTTTACGGGAGGGAGGTGTTCTTGTACATAGGGTCAGTATTATAGTAGTTATATTCTTGTACTAGCGGCAGTATTTATAGTAGTTATTTTCTTGTACATAGGAGCAGTATATAGTAGTATATTCTTGTACATAGGGGCAGTATTATAGTAGTTATATTCTTGCACATAGGGGACAGTATTATAGTAGTTTATATTCCTATACATAGGGTGCAGTATTATAGTAGTTATATTCTTGTACATAGGGGGACAGTATTATATAGTTATTTCTTGTCATGGGGCAGTATTATGTAGTTATATTCTTGTACATAGGGGCAGTATTATAGTAGTTATATTCTTGTATATAGGAGCGTATTATAGTAATTATATTCTTGTACATAGGGGGCAGTATTATAGTAGTTATTTTCTTGTAATAGGGGCAGTATTATTGTAGTTATATTCTTGTACATAGGAGCAGTATTATAGTAGTTTTATTCTTGTATATAGGGCAGATTATAGTAGTTATATTCTTGTACATAGGGGCATTATTATAGTAGTTAATATTCTTGTACATAGGGGCCAGTATTATAGTAGTTCTATTCTTGTACATAAGGAGCAGTATTATAGTAGTTATATTCTTGTACATAGGGCAGTATTATAGTAGTTTATATTCTTGTAAATAGGGGACAGTATTATAGTAGTTATATTTCCTGTACATAGGGGCAGTATATAGTAGTTATATTCTTGTACATAGGGGACAGTATTAGTAGCTATATTCTTGTACATAGGGGCAATTTTTATTGTAAAAACCAACAAATACAAATATACTGACATTCCTCCAGTAATACAAAATAAATTCACTTGGATTGTACATTACATACATTACATATCGGATTATACATATGAAATTAACTTAAAGAGTCCATACTCTGGTTAGAAAAAAAAACTCATTATATTTCATCCCTGTGACACATCCCTTCCATAACTTAACATTTCCTAATTTTCCTAATGATTTTATCTATCTGGGCTCGGACATTATCTGTTGACAGCGTCACAGATCTGAATCGGAGTTATTCTGGTCACCACCGGTTCCCATTTCAGACTCTACCGGAGACCCTCAGGTAAGGCTTCCGCTTTGGCGGAGGACAGTCCTCTACGTCCCTATCAAACTCTGCGTCAATCTTCTAAGGTCATCCTCAAAATCACCGTCAGACTCAGACAGAACGCCAAACCTATTAGATAAGTCCATTACACCTGCAGACCTCTGAACCTTCTTCCTGGCTCCTTGGCAGTGTCATACTCCTTCTCAGGTTTACGGGAGGTCTTGGCTTCTTCTTCCTTTTAGTCTGATTTTGCTATTCCCTTCAGACACAGTGGTAGTACTGAAGTATTGGCCTTCCTGTGACTGCTGCCCCTGAGGGACAACCTCCATACTCCCTGTGCACAATCTGAACCCTGCTGCTCTGGTGTCACCTGAGTAGACCCCTGGTGGGCCTCCGGTCTGGCCAGTATTTCCCCTGACAGTAAAGCTGCCTCCTCCAGAATCTCTGCCCCTGCCACTAAATCCTCATCAGATAGTCCTTACAGATATTGTGCCAGGCGTCAGGACAGTCCCTGTGAGGGTGACCGATCTTCCCACAAAGGTTGCACCTGATGTTCTGGCAGTCTGCAGCCACATGGCCGACCTCCCCACACAGGTTGCACTTCACCACAGTATCACGTATTTCCAGGTGACCCGCCTTGCCACATTTGAAGCACTTACTAGGCTGCCAGGATAGAAACACACACCCTCTCCCTCCGAATAAAGAAGGAGTTGGGTAAGTGGGCAGTGATATTATTGCACTGGCGCAGTTTCACAAAAACCCTCCACCCTCCCGTCCAGATACCATCATTGTCTCTGCTTTTGGTGAGCTCAGAGACCAGGTCACAATGCCTCCGGAGCCACACACAATGTCCTGCGGGGAACAGACCATTCCAGAAGATGAGATTAACCGTAACGGTATCTGGCTTAGAGATAGGAATAAAGCTGAACTTACTCCAGCCCTCAGAGTCTCTAAACTTGGGGAAATTAGACCAGAACCTGTCCAGGTCAGTCATGAGCTTAAAACTGACGTCATAGCCCTGCCTGTCTGGAGATTAATCACCGCCAAGATGCTAACTGGCGAAAACCCCTTCTGGCGACACAAGACTCCCTGACCACAAACCTCCTATCTGGCAGATCCTCCTTGGCACCTCTGTGCCGGAAACGCACGACGTTTCCTCCGTTTAAACGCCTGGCCTGTATAATTGGCACCAGAGGTGAAGGACGGAGCACCACGACTCCAGCATTAATGGGGGGAACCTGCGGGGTCACACTTGGCTGACTGACAGGGTGGGGTCAGCAGCAGGGGGGGCTTCTACACCTTGTGTGCTCGGAATTAAAGGGGGGGAAATCACAGACATTATCATGTACATTGTTATCTTTCAACATCAATGTCACTATCAGATTGTGCAGCGTCCAGCAAAGATACTGTGCTCCCCCAAACCCCGACCCCTCAGATACAGCGCGGTTATCCCCAGCATCAGAGCCCTGCTGGGCACCATCAGGAACTACCGGCACATGTCCACTGCCCAACTGTTGTGTTGGCATTTGAGACTGTAGTCCCTCTGCTGAAATATGTCCATGCTGCTGCTTGGAATCTGTGCAGGCGGCTGTGCTAGGCATTCTGAGACTTGTGGTACCTCTGCTGGGGTCTGCACTACAGGCTGCTGCTGGTGCGGCATTTGCCCCTTTGGAAGCAGAAACTTGCAGGCTGCAGAAACTGGCGGCACCTGCTTCTGGGGTCCACCTGGGACAATGTCTGACCTGGAACCTGCAGAGTTCGCTTCTGTGAATTAAACAGTTCCTGGTTCCTAAAGTCTCTGCCAGGGGCCCCATCCTCTCTAGGACGCAGTTCATTTTCCCTCACCACTTTTGCCAGCAATACACCCAGTGTGTTCAGAGTTCGTCATAAAAATCATGACTCCGGGATTAATAGCCTTTAGCTTATAGCAAGTGTCTATTGCATCTGTAGTGAGTCTTTCTGCTGCTGTAACTCATCGAACTTCTTGACTAGTCCTGGGATCTCCTCTGCGAGCTGAAGCTCAGGTGCCTGGCGTCTCCTCCTGGATTCCTGCATTCAGCGATGTCCCCGGCTGCTTGAACCAACGTCTCCTTAATTTTCACCCCCGCTGGTTTTCATGGCTCCAGGCTCCACAGCACTTTTACTGCTGCCACCTGACTGCGACCTTGTACGTCCAGAGCTCCCCCATGTGGTCACCACATATTTCTGCTGCAAGTTTTCCTGGAGCGTCTGTCTCTCCAGGAGGTTCTCCTCTGCTGCTGGAAGTCAGCTGCACACCTGAAGCGCTGATGGCCTCTCCTGAGCTGCAGGCTGCTTTCCTCCATTCAGCTTCTCACAGGAGATTTCTTCTGGATTTCTCTAATTAATTGCACTTCACTCTGCTTGCCTTGGCTGCCGACTGCTGAACTGCAACTTTCTTACATACAATGGCTTTTCCTTGTTCCGTTACTTTACTCACTTTCACAGCTTCATCCTTCTTGTTGCTGCTACTTCTATTCGGAGCTTTCTTCCCATCAGAAATCACTTTAGGATTTCCATCTGCATTAGAAAACAGCTTGGGCGCTGCTTCCCAGTGTAGGCCTGGAAGCCTGGGCCTTGCTGGGGAGTTTCCCCGCCCAGGGTGGCCCTCCCTGGGCTTGCTCCAGACATCAGGAGAGCTACAAACACACAACCTCTCAGCTAGGAGGCAGTATTATAGTAGTTTATTTCTTGTACATAGGGGCAGTATTATAGTAGTTATATTCTTTGTACATGGATGCAGTATTACATTCAGCACAGCGCTCTCGCTTTCCTGCTGCTCTATGTTTTTTGTGCGTTTTCTTTTATTTCCACCATTGTTTCTCCTTTTCTGTGTATTTTCTCCTGAGTGTTTCTTTTATAGATGGACTTTGGGATAAAGACTTGACGCTTGGATGCGGAGCTCTTATAGCACATTGCTGCAGACAGGAGGAGCGAACATCCTTACAGACTTGTCAGACTCTTCACACTGATATCGTGTTTTCCACTTGGCACTAAGAGCCTCCGAGATTCTCCGGAGACAGTGCAGACGTTGCCTGTATTCCAGCGTCTCCGGGATCTGCCATCCTCTGCAGCTTCAGCCTCAGACGCGTAATCACTTGCTGTTCCCGTGGAGCTAAGTGCGGTATTTCGGGCTGTCAGGAGCTGAATGGACGTGCTGTATAGTGGGGAGACAGCAGAACATTGGGGGTTGTAATGAGCTTGTCTTCTCTCTAACAGTCTGAGATCTTCTTATCCAGTATTTCTACGGACAGGATCTAATAGAGACCAGTCTCCTCCAGGCAGAAAGACGGCTGTGATCTTGTACACTGCAACATTGTGCGCTGATAATTATTGACCCTTACAATTAGACTAAGGTCGGCCAATCCCACAGATATTGACGGTGCCAATGTCCAGTGCTGACATGTAAGGTTAAGAGACGACGTCCGACCTCTGCACATGGGATGGAGATAGTAAAAGTGTTCATTGCTTATACCATATTCTTACAGGGGACCAGGGCTTCCTTGCAGAGTCCTCAGCTCCTGGTCGAATGGTGAGATCATAGATTGTCTCTTGCTCTGGAGGACGTGCCCTTTATTACATAGACATCCCATTAATGTGAATGTGTAATACTTCTCCTACCCTCTGGGGGCACTTGCAGAGGAATTGCACAGTTACTGCTGAGTTTCCCTACAATCCCTACTGTATAATCACTTACATGTCGCTGTGAATCTCTGGCAGCAGCCTGTAAGTTTAGCGGTTCCAGCACCTATCAACCCCCCCAACACGCACGACAAGACCTTGCAGTGCCGATGGGTTTTCATGGCAGAGACCATGCTTTTTACTTTGTGCTGTGTCATCCATAACACACTCCAGTGAGAGGGCATTCACCCCTCCTCTCTCGCACAAATTTTCAAGGAGAAAGAGCTTACAATCTAAGCCTTCTTGAAGTAGAATTACACAGTTGATTGTGGAAAGTGAGAAATTGTGTATAGCTAAGAAGTGATAAAACTAATTAAAACTCCCTTTGAATCAAAGGACCCCTGCAGGGCCAAGCAGATGTCTATTGTGAGGAAGACAGATTTATAAATTAAAGACTAGAAGCAGGAAATCTACACTGTTAGAAGGAGCTTTACATCTGTACTAGACATTTGGGCACCCGTGGAAGGTTATGAATATTGGGGTTTTCTATCCATCTAATATTAATGGGACATACATCTACAATTTCAGGACTAATCGAGGAAGAATATGCATATTTTTTCATAACTGTGACATATGCCTATAAGCCCCAAATCCATAGTGGCCAGATCGCTGACAACAGCTTTGCCATGTTCCCTATCTATGAAAAGATAAAATCCTGATAAAAAATATGGAGGGGATATCGAACTCCTGCGATCGTCAGGAGTGAAGATATTGTGAATGTGGGAATTTTCATAATTTTCAAAAGCTGAAGCCAATATCCATGACCAGCCCTGTCGTGAGTCATCAAGGGAAATGTGTGGGTGTAACTTAGGTGATGATAAAAGGTCAAGGTGAATTATGATCTGTGTTCAATGCTACCGAAGATACATATCAGTGTAGGTCCATCTTTATCCAAGTTAACCAGATGTTTTCAATCTGATTGCTTCCATCTGCTAAGCTGATCCACCTTTCTGACCAGCGTAGTAAGTTTCTCTGTTGATCCATTTCATTTTATGGAACTGTATATACTGTATTGTTTTGTCCCCTTTGTAAAATGTTATGTATATTTTTAATAAATTCACCCTATCGTTCTGGATTAAATATGAAATGTAATAGT
The DNA here is from genome assembly GCA_033576555.1 of Oophaga sylvatica. Lineage (NCBI taxonomy): Eukaryota > Metazoa > Chordata > Amphibia > Anura > Dendrobatidae > Oophaga > Oophaga sylvatica. Next base: position 90,702 of record JARQOD010001448.1, on the reverse strand, counting down.
TCTGTTCCTTTTATTCTGTAAACCCACTCTGGAAAGCCATACTCTACAAGACTCCAGTCATCCAGTTGGCTTGAATAATGACTGGTGGTGGCAGCGGGCAGTTCTTTGGTTATCGTGGAGTTAACAGTGACCATACTAGGGTGTATATACAGTATATTCCATGCGTTGGAATCAGCGGTGTACGCACCATAATCAACTGCTAGTTCTCAAAAAACTGGCCTATTAGTGGTAATAGCCGCAGCCTCATCCGTTAATCGTTGGCCCATTGTGTAATTGTCCTGACAATAGGGTCAGCAGAGGGCTGTTTGTGACAAAAAGGTAAAAGTGGGGTGGTTCAGCATTGGGTATGATCTTTGACATGCTGCAATACTGAATGCAGTGTAGAATCTAAGTGATAACAGGATCAATCCTCCAAGCAGAGAAAAAGGAAAAAATATAATGAATGCCAGTTGGGGATGGCTGAGGTTCAGTACCTTGGGCAGAGATAGGGAGTGGAACCCTAAGGCCTGAGCATGCCAAGGTGGAAGCCTTTAGCAACTGGTGTGTAGACCCAGACTAAGAAGCAGGTACTTGTTTTTTTGGGAATTTCTGGTTACTATTGAAAATTTGTTCCTAATTTCAGCACCTTGGCCAAGCCCCTGACTGACCTGACTCGTAAGAACATGCCTGGGAATGTGAGGTGGAGGACCGCATGCGAGGATGCTTTTTCAGCATTAAAGACCACCCTCATCACTGCTCCTCTCTTGACTGCCCCTGACTATAAGTGCAGGTTCCTCATACAGACAGAAGCATCAACCTTCGGGATTGGGGCAGTTCTTTACAGGGTGAATGCCGCTGGGAAGGAATATCATGTTGCTTTGGCAGTCGGAAACTACTGGATCGGGAAATTGCCTATTCAAAGCCTGAATGTGCCCATGCCTCTTGATGAACCCCTGCTGACTTTCCCTGACAGTCCATTCATGAGCCCTCTGCTCTCCAAATTCTGTAAATCACCTGCCTGTACTTCCCTGATCTCTGAGGAAACTTTCCCCGATCTGGGGGGGGGGATGAAAACCATTCAACCTGTTTGCCTATCCTTAGATATAATGAGGTAGCCTGAGGAGGACATGTAGACCAGTAAGATAGATCCTTTATGGGATGCTGATGCTAAGGGCCCGCACCCCAGAGAGACTTGGAGAAACCCTGATTACCTTGGAAAATACTGCTTGAGGCGCCCTAGACGGAGACGTATATGGAGCCGCACTGCCATATCGATTTCTAAGTGGAGGATTGTGACTCATCTTCTGGGGCATGTATCCCGTTCTTGAGCTATTTTATCCTCTGTGAGGTGGATTGTTTTATAGACCTTTCGGTTTGCATGTAATAAAGTTTCTTAGGACTGGTCATTTACCGTATATACTCATGTATAAGCCGACCCCCTAATTTGCCACAAAAAAGTTGGAAAACTTATTGACTCGCGTATAAGCGGGTGTATAAATTGCCGTCTTGCTCTGTGCTCCCCCATCCAGCTCTGTGCGCCCCCATTCTCCTCTGTGCTCCCCTCCTCCTGCTCCATTATCCTGTCCTGCTCCGTGCTTTCCATCCTCCCCCGTCCTGCTCCGTGCTCCCCCATCCAGCTCTGCACTCCCCCATTCTCCTCTGTGCCCACCCCATCCTGCTCTGTGCTCTCCGTCCTCCCCCCGTTCTGCTCCGTGCTCTCAGTCCTCCCCGTTCTGCTCCCTGCTCCCGTTCTGCTCCGTGCTCTCGTCCTCCCCCCGTTCTGCTCCGTGCTCCCCCGTCCTCCCCCCCGTCCTGCTCCGTGCTCCTTGTCCTCCTCCATGCTCCCCCCATCCTCCTCCATCATACTCACCCTCCCCGTGCCATCGCTGAACGTCCCGGCCGGCAATCCTGCGTTCTCCCCGGCTTCCTGCAGCTCTCCAGCGCTGAGCAGTGATGTATTACCGCTCATTAAGGCCATGAATATGGAGGCCACGCCCATGGAAGTGGCATCGCGTCCATATTACATGACCTTAATGAGCGGTATTACATCACCGCTCAGCGCTGGAGAGCTGCAGGAAGCCGGGGAGAACGCAGGATTGCAGGGACGTTCAGCGATGGCACGGGGAGGGTGAGTATGATGTCCCAGCCAACCGGCTCCTGCCGCCGCATCCCCTCCCCGCTGGTTTCTGCCCTATGACTTGTGTATAAGCCGAGGGGCATTTTCAGCACAAAAAAAGGTGCTGAAAATCTCGGCTTATACACGAGTATATACGGTATCTCTCGCTCTATTGATTGTGTTGTAAGGGGTGCACGGGGGTCCATTTATGCCCCTCGCTCCTTGCCCACGATCCTGGTAAAGCGGATACATCCCATATGTCTTGTTATGTTGTTATAATATATATTGCATTGTACCTATGTTTATGTGTTGTGAAATATAGGGACAGTGTAGGACTTAGACCAGTAGGGGGGTACAGTAGAATAGAATAGGGAATTAGTTAGACAAATAGAATTAGGCTAGTTAGGAGGGGCTATGGAAGATTATTTGGGGGAGCTTCCTGGAGTTAGTGAGAGCCGGAAGCCAAGACATGCATTCGTGTCTGGGGAACATTTACGCTAAGGAGCCCAGCAGTTCAGGGCCTAAGAGCTGACAGTCACACGGTCATGGAGGAATATCAGGGCAGCATAAGAATGGTAGCAGCTAGCTTTGTGGGAACAACCTTTAACATCCGAGGCCTACGGCCTGGAAAGGATTGGGAAAGCCATTCTTCATCTTTGCCTTCGGAGAGGGAAGTGGGCAGGGAACTCCTGAAGCTTGTTACTCTGACCAGTCAGGAAACTGCGGTACCGGAGGATACGGTACGAAAATGGGATAGTCCTGGAGGAGTGAGGGACAGTACAGGGAACTGAATGGTTATATTCTGCGAAGAATCTTGTGCTGTTTCTGTGACTAAACTGGACGAGCTGAGTAAAGTTGTTTTGCTGAAAATGAACCTTGACTCTAACTATCATTGTGTGATGCTGAGAGAAAAGGACCCCTGGCCATGTGGAGCAGACACCGACCTACAAGTGAGTGGACTACAATGTGTTAATGTGGTGGAGAGCCAGGGTGTGCCACAACTGCCACCATTAGCCACGACTACCGCCCTGGCCTCCATTACAGTGTGATACCGGAGTAGGACGCCAAGACACTGCCATTATTTTAATTAAATAAAAACCAGCACAAAAAAAAGTAGTATGAAAAAAAACTGCAGCAGAAAACAAGTCCTTACAAATCTGCATTAATATCAAAACATTTATTTTTTTTAGAAACTTCAGAATTTTGCTAAGCAAAATAGCTAATAGCAGGCACTGACCTGGAGAATGTTCCCAGGACATTTTTTCAGCACAAGAACATTGTAAACTCTGGTGGAATGGTGTTTTTCTTCAGCGCACTTGGAATTTTTCTCCCTTTTTTTCCCATTACATATAGTAAAATTAATTGTGGCGTTCAAATTACAATAAACAAAAGCTAAACTTTATTGGCAGAAAAATAAAGAATTTTTGTCTTTTGTAAAATGTAAAATGCAAAAACAAGAAATGTCATTAATGGGTTATGGATAGGTCCACACAGGAAGAAATAAAAAAACATTTGTGGATTTTTCCAGAAATTGAGAAATGAATCTATAAAAAAATATGCATTTTTTTTCATTGTGATTTCGTGAAGGATTTTCTTAGATTTCAGCCCATGCATTGCAAAGGATAAATTGTGCAGAAACATTGACATGCTGGAGGAGCTGCCGCATCGTCCGCTGTACGTCTGTCATGATCCAGTCCGGGTTTTGAATCCTGTCTGCCCTTTTCCCGGCTGATCATGTCAAGGGTTAACTTTGCCTGGCCTCATTTTGGATTCAGGTTTGCTATTTCTTCCTGCTGCATCCAGCAGGTCTTGTCAGTTATATTTTCTGCCTACGGCGTGAGTATCTGACTCTTGTAGTACCCTGATTTGTCCTCCCGCTGTTTCTGACTTTGCCCGTGTCTGTTTTGTTCCCCATGCCCCGTCCCAACTCAGTGTTTCCCTTTCGTGTTTTGGACTCTTTGGTATTTGACTCGGCTTGGACCCTGACCTGCTTTATGTCTTTTGACTTATCCGCTCCTGACCGTTACTGAGCCTTTGGAATGTCCCTGACCCGAGTTTGTTTATTCCTTTGGTACTGCTCTATAGTCTAGGATTTGACCCGCTTGTTTGACTATTCTGCTGCCTCCTGGTGGCAGCCTCGCTGCTGCACTGCAGGTCTGCTCTTGCTGTGTGCAGTCCTCCATCCACTCTATTGCCATCTAGTGGAGCTTGCATCTACCTGCATAGCAGCAGCGTTATAACCTCTACTAGAAAACACTGCAGATTATTCACCTGCAAATCCACATAATTATCTGCAGCTTCTCCTCGACGTGTGAACATACAGCACCCTGAAGCTCAGCATCCCGGCTTATTCCATAACTGCAATTGGAATGTTGCAAAATTGCGGCAAAAAAGTAACTTTTGCAGTTTTACACAAATCACAGGCAGCTCTACCACTTTTTTAAAAGTGAGCAAAGCCGGGGCAGGACAGGGTGTCGCCAAGACCATGCACTCGAAATGGGCACCCCCAGCTGGAGTAACAGTCAAGGTGGTGGTGCACGGCAGGTGTAATGTTACCCCAATACACTCTGCCCGAAGACCTGGAGACCAGTCCTTTAGTTTTAGTGTTTTTAAAACAAATTTAAACACTTTTTAAAATTTTTCCCATTTTGTTACATTTTGTCCTTTTAGAAACAATTTATAGGAAAAAAGGATAGAAAAAAAATTCCCAGTGCATGCTGCATTTTGATTAAAAAAAGTGAAGTCAGCAAAAACGCCGTCACGGCAGCTGCATTGCATGTGGTGTGTTTTATATTTTCACATAGATTTTATAATATCTTCGGGTTTCAAACTTACTGAAAACCTCCGACCTCTTATTTAATTTTTTTTAAGCACAATTGCGCCTGAATCCCCCCGTCTCACCTCCTCCTGTTCATTATGTTCTTCTCTTTCTCGCTCTCCCTTCTGCCTGTTAAAGTTTCACTTACGTCTTAAGTTAATCAGTGAGAATGAAATAAATTGTAGACAGGAAATCAGAGAGGTGGAAATGGGAAAAATAATTACACAAGTCTCATCCCGACGAGTGGCTGAGACGAAGCATTGAATGAAAATCCAGAGAGGGAAACTGAGGACCGAGAATGGACAGAAGACGACATCCTGAAGGCTTCACAAGGCCAGAATAATCACAAGGCTTACAGGTACAACTCCGGGCCGGGGCTGGACGTACTCGGCGCCCCAAAGGTCCAGCACAAAACAATCCCATTGGAGCAATCACCACTGTGGTGTTACACACTTATCTCTGGTCTGGGCTCCACTCCATCTGACCTAGTCTATGAACTTTTTGGTGCTCCACAACAGGCTTTGACTGGTGTTCTTCCATGTGATGAACTGCTTGGGCCTATATAGGGCTTCTAAGACACACACCTGGGCCATGGTACTGAATCTGAGACTAGACTTGCAGTTTGTGTGTGCACAGCAGCCTGGGTGTGGGCTGTAGGATGTCTCGTGTAGACCAACGGCTTCTATTAGCTCTACCTACTTGTCTGCGGCTTCTAGTGACTCCGGAGTTTTGCCAGCTACCTTTCCCCTGGTCTCCTGGACCTGTTCTGTGGTCTGCATGTGATTTTCAAGAAGTCTTCCTGGCTGTGTGCGGCTTCCCTGTTTGCTGTCTAGTTATTTGCCTGCGGTTTCCTACACTCCATCTGCTTGCCTGCGATTGCCTGATGTCCTCCACCTGCCTGTGGTTTCCTGCACTTAACCTGCTTGCCTGCAGTTGCCTGATGTCATCCACCTACCTGCGGATTCCTGCACTCCACCTGCTTGCCTGCAGTTTCCTGATGTCCTCCATCTGCCTGCATTTTCCAGCATTCCACTTGCTTGCCTATGGTTTCCTGATGTCCTCTGTCTGCCTGGACTTTCGAGCATTCCACTTGCTTGCCTGCGGTTTCCTGATGTCCTCCGTCTGCCTTCATTTTCCAGCATTCCACCTGCTTGCCTGTGGTTTCCTATATTGCACCTGCTTGCCTGCAGTTGCCTGATGTCATCCACCTGACTGCGGATTCCTGTGTGTGGCCCAGCTGCGCTTGGTACACATGTTCCAGGAGTATGCACAGAAAAGGTAACTGCAAAATCTGATATTCATTCACATCACTCACACTTCCCTAGATTACCACCAGAGGGAACCTTAGACTATTTAAGGGTGTGGGAGACATAGCAGTGAGTTAGTTCCTGTCAGAGGTCAGTTGTAGTTCAGTGGTTGCAGTGATTCAGGAGTGAGTCATTCTGTGGATTTCCTGTCAGAGACATTCTAGTCAGAGACAGAGGAGGAAGATTGCAAGCTGTTATCTCAGTACAGACGGACTGTTAGTACCCTATGCATGTGGAAAGTGATTCTCAGAGCGAGCATGAAATCAGTCTGACGGAAGGTCCTGATAGCCACTCTGGACAGAGTCTTTGAAGGATAGAAGGAAGGGGACTACAGTTGTAAGAACATCGAGTTAACTGAGAAACGGTCAGTGAGCTGTGGAAGGAAGGAAGCTGACGACTACACCTACTGCTACCTGTGCTTATGTTAAGGGTGAGAGTAGGGCGACGGGCGAGTGGTGACTGAAGGAAGGAGTGCCATAGGTGACATAGCACCTCCACTCTGCTAACCGGACACCGGGTCCGAAGACTTGCTAGAACCTTCACGGCTAGTAGGAGAAACACCGGAATCCCTGCTGGACTTCAAGTCACAGAGGGCAGCCCTAAGTGCCGATAAGTAACCGGGGTCAGGCAGAACAGGAGTTTAGCGGGACGCTGCATTGAAGACTTAGTTCTTGCCACAAGAAGACTTCCATCACAATGTTGGCCGGGCGAAGCTGTGCTATTCAGAGTTAAACTTGACTTCACGCAGGTTAGGACTCATACACTTTAAAGGGAAAGGAGGCCTTAAACCTACTTGGCGATTACCTGGATGTACATACTCCACCCTGAGCAGCCTCCTGGGACATACCTGACACCATCACCAGTAAAGGTATGGAAAGAGACTGACTTGTGTGTGACTGACTTATTGCCCGCACCCTGCACCGCCATTACACCCTGAGGGATCAATCTAGTCTCACCTGTGGGAGACTTACCACCTTGCTGCCCCAACCCTCAGAGGATTCACCCTGCAGCGCTGGTCACCTTGATCAGAAACCACAGGTGGCGTCACGAGCTATTCCTAAAATCCCCTGTAAATATTCCCCCTTTGAATGAGCGCCCAGGGCAACGGACCGAGCTGTGCTACTTGTGACATTCCCCATAGACTTCAACGGGCTCGGTGCCGAGTACCCCATAGCCCTGGTACCGTGTTGTGCGACTCATCTTTGGCGTCACGAACAGGATACGAAGCTTACTATTTGTGAGTCCTGTGTGCCTGAAGTGGACTGTTTTTGTGCAAAAAGACTGTGTGCAGTTTTTGTGATTTTTGGCGCCATTTTCCGCCATTTTGCCGCCATTTTCGCGCCCTGAGGCGCTGGTGAAGAAGGTGGGCATGCATTCGTGGGCGTTACCCCCCCCCTGTGGCGCGAAAGCTATGGGCGCCCTGTCTAAATGCTATTACAATGTGAGAGCCTGCCCTACTACAAGGGAGATCCGCCTCCTCTTCATCCTCTATGCCAAGAAGAGAAAGCGAAAGTCCCGCCTCCACGGAAGAGACCAGATTGTCCCAGATGGAAAACACAGTCTGGCCTGGAGTGAGATGGCGGAAGGACAGGAGACGCTGTGTGGAGGAACGGCGGTGCGCAGACCCCATTCCCCTGAAGAGCTACTGCCTGTGCCTGAACCGTCCCCAGGTCGGGTGGACGACCAAAGAATGCAGGAAGTGGAAGAGGTGGATGCGTGCTGGAAGACATGGCCCGCCACCGTAAAGAAATGGAGGCGATGGAGAAAAGCTGGCGTGCCCTGAAACAGCGGCTGCTGTGGGACGCGACGTTCTCCCCTCTGGATGCACCACCGTTACCTGCGCCACCACTGCCAGCGGCTGATGAAGAACCGGAGGCCGGCTCCAAAAGTGCTGATCCTGACTCCGCCGGGGACGAGGCGGGAGGGAAGGAGGCTGAGGAGGCCCTGCCCGCACCGAAGTGCCAGCCAGGCCTGGAGGCCGCAGCGGAATGCAGTCCCCCGGTAGGGACGCCGGATGAGACCCAGCCGTCCGTGATGGAGATCGACTGGGAGCAAATGGAGTACCTGGACGACGTAGAATACGCCGCACAGATGGAGAACGAGTGGCGACGCCAGGAGCATGAGCAGCGACGGCAGCAGGAGCAGAGAGAAGTGCAGCAGCTTCGCAGGAGGTACCAGGAAAGGATCTCGCTGATAAAGAAAACGTCAGGAGAGATAAAGGTACGCTCCGGGAACCGCGGTGCCAGGGGGCCATTAGAGACTTAAATTCCAGGGAGGCTGGGGGTTCATCCATGAGCAAGGCCTTTACCAGGAGATATTCATTAATCGCAGGGATGTGGAGTCTCACCTGCCAGAGGGGCACCCGGGAAGGGATCTCTTGATAGGGGATATTGTCACCTACACGCGACACTGGGGTCTTAAGGGGTGGTATGCCCTGAATGTTTCCCGAGTCAGCGACCCCGTCCCTGAAGCCGGAAATGTATCCCGTGTCTCAGTGTCCCAAGTCACAACCCCATCAGCGCCAGGCCGCGCACCTGCATCGTGCCCTGCATCGTATACTGCTTCCTACTCTGCATCGCAAAAGCCTTGTGCGTTTCCAAATGAGCCACTGCGCGCACCAGCATCCTGCCCAGCATCTTATAGTGCAACGCAACCAGCTAGTGCGTCCTCAATTAAGTCACTGCGCAAATCTGCGTCATCATTGGAAGACCTGTACTTAGAAGAGGCACCTGTAAGGCCTCCAGGAAGTCGCAAAGCCAATCGCACAAGTGAAACAAGGACTGTGGCTACCCAGACACAGGTAGCAGGACATGATATGTTAGTGATGCGTCCAGATCGCACCGCTTACTTCCAGCCCCAGGTGTGGAAGAAGTTACTACAATCTGCAAAGAAGAACAGTAGGACCCAGACAGGGTTTACTGCATCTGTACAAAGTTAAAGAGGAATTTGCACTTTATTGATAATATGTGATGATGTTTGCATAGTATGCATAATTTGAAGTAGAATACCCCAGTTGGGTGATAAGTAACAAGGTATTAATGTGAAGTATTTATGTAAAGTATTAATGTGATTTTCTTGAAATGTTCTTATGCTAAGGACTGCGTGGCTGAGGACTTTGCCAGCCCAAAAACTTTAATTGTAAATAGTTCGCACTTCGGTGCCCCATCTTGGTTTTACATAAAGCCATATCTACCTCTGAAGAAACACCCGTATGGTGTGGCCTTGAGTGAGGTCTGCAGCAATGAAGTCCTGCAGCCCACCCAGGACCCACGTGGGAGGTTTTTAGTGCGGGTCCTCCACAAGAATCTTGCCTTGTATTTATTGATGTGAAAGATATTTTGATATTTTTCTATTTTGCAATATTGTACATAATGTAACGTTAAAGCGTCCTTACCTCCCGCAAGGGATGAGTTATGTTGATGTTATTATAAAAATTGTTTTTTCTATTTCAGCCCGGGAGTGCTGATGATAACTAGGGGGGATGTGTGGCCCAGCTGCGCTTGGTACACATGTTCCAGGAGTATGCACAGAAAAGGTAACTACAAAATCTGACATTCATTCACATCACTCACACTTCCCTAGATTACCACCAGAGGGAACCTTAGACTATTTAAGGGTGTGGGAGACGTAGCAGTGAGTTAGTTCCTGTCAGAGGTCAGTCGTAGTTCAGTGGTTGCAGTGATTCAGGAGTGAGTCATTCTGTGGATTTCCTGTCAGAGACATTCTAGTCAGAGACAGAGGAGGAAGATTGCAAGCTGTTATCTCAGTACAGACGGACTGTTAGTACCCTATGCATGTGGAAAGTGATTATCAGAGCGAGCATGAAATCAGTCTGACGGAAGGTCTTGATAGCCACTCTGGACAGAGTCTTTGAAGGAAAGAAGGAAGGGGACTACAGTTGTAAGAACATCGAGTTAACTGAGAAACGGTCAGTGAGCTGTGGAAGGAAGGAAGCTGACGACTACACCTACTGCTACCCGTGCTTATGTTAAGGGTGAGAGTAGGGCGACGGGCGAGTGGTGACTGAAGGAAGGTGTGCGATAGGTGACATAGCACCTCCACTCTGCTAACCGGACACCGGGTCCGAAGACTTGCTAGAACCTTCACGGCTAGTAGGAGAAACACCGGAATCCCTGCTGGACTTCAAGTCACAGAGGGCAGCCCTAAGTGCCGATACGTAACCGGGGTCAGGCAGAACAGGAGTTTAGCGGGACGCTGCATTGAAGACTTAGTTCTTGCCATAAGAAGACTTCCATCACAATGTTGGCCGGGCGAAGCTGTGCTATTCAGAGTTAAACTTGACTTCACGCAGGTTAGGACTCATACACTTTAAAGGGAAAGGAGGCCTTAAACCTACTTGGCGATTACCTGATGTACATACTCCACCCTGAGCAGCCTCCTGGGACATACCTGACACCATCACCAGTAAAGGTATGGAAAGAGACTGACTTGTGTGTGACTGACTTATTGCCCGCACCCTGCACCGCCATTACACCCTGAGGGATCCATCTAGTCTCACCTGTGGGAGACTTACCACCTTGCTGCCCCAACCCTCAGAGGATTCACCCTGCAGCGCTGGTCACCTTGATCAGAAACCACAGGTGGCGTCACGAGCTATTCCTAAAATCCCCTGTAAATATTCCCCCTTTGAATGAGCGCCCAGGCAACGGACCGAGCTGTGCTACTTGTGACATTCCCCATAGACTTCAACGGGCTCGGTGCCGAGTACCCCATAGCCCTGGTAACGTGTTGTGCGACTCACCTGCACTCCACCTGTTTAACTGTCCTGGACGAGGTGGAGGAAAAAGAGGAGGAGGATGAGAGGGATGATTATTTTGGGGAGGAAGATGCTTCTCAGGGGCAAGAGAACATGTTGGCTTGCCAAGGTCAGGTACAGGGTTTGTGCGTGAATGGAAGGATGTGGATTTTTCAGATAGTGCTCCTCCACCCACCACTGGCAGTGCATCATTGACACCTGGAACACAGGCCCACATGTGTAATTATGTCTTGCGGATCCTAAAAAGGGACCCCCGCATTGCCAAAATTATGAAGGATGACGACTACTGGTTGGCCAGCATCCTCTATCCACACTATAAAGCCAAATTACAGAACATCATGCCACAGGAGAACCTAGAGCTAATATTGGTGAACAAACAAGCAACTCTGGTAAACCGTTTGTTAGAGGCATTCCCAGCACACAGCAGCGGTGCAGGTTCTACCACGAGCCGTACTGGGCCAAACGGAAGAGGTGTTCGTGGTGCACACAGCCGAAGTGGCGTTGGAGACAGGGGTTTCACGACCATGTTGTGGACTGATTTCTCGAGTACCGCTCACACGACTGGTAATACTGAATCGATTGCAACAAACAGGAGACAGCTGTTGTCAACTATGGTTCAAAATTACCTCTCCTCCCCTATCGATGTTCTCCCTCACAGTTCATTCCCCGTTGTCTACTGGGCCTGTGAATTGGACACCTGGCCTGAATTGGCACAATATGCTTTACAGGAGCTCGCTTGCCCTGCTGGTAGTGTGCTATCAGAAAGAGTCTTCAGTGCTGCTGGATCAATCCTGACAGAAAGAAGGACCCGGCTGTCGACCCAAAATGTAGGTGATCTCACTTTCATTAAAATGAACCATGCCTGGGTTTCAAAGGATTTTGTACCACCTTCCCCTGATGACACATAGGTTGCCAGCAAAATGGCTCGCTTTGTCCTCCTCTTCCTCCGACTTCTCCAATTCCTCCATTTGCAGCTGCTGAACATCCAGCCTACACCTCAACATATGCCAGTTTTACCACCTCCCTAACTGGGCTGTCCCCCCCAGGGACGGCATTAGTACCTGGCGCACCCTGGCAAGTGCTGGGGCCCTGAGCAGGTGGGGGGCCCACTCGCCGTCAGACACATCGGCGTACTATGAGGAGCCCTGTGCCAGTCCCGGCGCCCATGAGTGGGGCCCCCCTGCTTGCTCAGGGTCCCAGCACTTGCAATACTTACCTCTCCCTGCTCCACCGCTGTGACGTCTTCCGCGTTTCCTGACAGTGACATTCAGGTCAGAGAGAGCGATGACGTCACGTCTGTGCACCCTCTGCCTGAACAGTCACAGTGCAGAGAGCTGGAAGATGGCGACGCTGAGGAGTCCAGAGTAGAGCAGGCCCAGCGAGGAGAGGTATTTCATTTTTTTTAATGTTTGGAGCAATATATGGGGAGCATTATACACTGGAGAATTATATATGGGGCCCATCATACACTTGAGCATCATAGATAGGGCCCATTATACACTGGAGCATTATAAATGGGGCCCATCATACACTGGAGCATCATCCATCAGGCACATTATATATGGAGAATTATATAGGCCCATCATACACTGGAGCATTATATATGGGGCACATCATACACTGGAGCATCATCCATGGGGCCCATCATATACTGGAGCATCATATGGGGCCCATTATATATGGTGCATCATATGGGGCCCATTATATATGGCACATCATATGGGGCACATTATATATGGAGCATCACATGGAGCCCATTATATATGGAGCATTATATATGGGGACCATTATATTTGGAGCATTATATGGTTCTCATCATACACTGGAGCATCATATATGGGGCCCATCATATACTAGAGCATCATATGGGGTTCATTATTTCTGGGCATCATATAGGGCCCTTTATATATGGAGCTTCATATGGAGCACATATTGGGCCTATTCTGTATGGAGCATTATATGTAGCCCATTCTGTATGGAGCAATATATGGGGCCCATCGTATACTGTATGGAGCTTTATATGCGACTCATTATACTGTATGGAGCAATATGTGGGGTTCATTATACTCTATGGGGACCGTCCTATACTGTATGGCACATTATATGGGGACCATCATATACTGGAGCATCATATGGGGTTCATTATTTCTGGGGCATCATATAGGGCCCTTTATATATGGAGCTTCATATGGAGCACATATTGGGCCTATTCTGTATGGAGCATTATATGTAGCCCATTCTGTATGGAGCAATATATGGGGCCCATCATATACTGTATGGAGCTTTATATGCGACTCATTATACTGTATGGAGCAATATGTGGGGTTCATTATACTCTATGGGGACCGTCCTATACTGTATGGCACATTATATGGGGACCATCATATACTGGAGCATTATGTGGAGCTCATCATATACTGTATGGAACATTATATGGGACCAATTATGCATGGAGCAATATATGGGGCTCATTATTCTGTATGGAGCAATATATTGGGCACATTATTCTGTATGGAGCAATATATTGGGCACATTATTCTGTATAGAGAATCATATATGGGACTCATTATTCTGTATGGAGCACTATGTGGTGGCCATAATACTGTATGGAGGACTATACTGTCCGGTTTCGGAGCTATTGTAGCATTTACAATAGATATCACTCATGTAATGTAAGAAGTGAAGTATTTGGCATTGTACTGTACCCATATTTCTCTGCCGTATCGGAGCATCATGAATTGTGGTATGTGTAAAGGGGCCCACTGAGACTCTTTCGCCCGGGGCCCACGAAAACCTGGAGCCAGCACTGCCCCCCCCCACAACTTTAGCCAAATAACCCCCAGTTTTCAATGCGTTACTATTATTATAAAGTAAATTAAGGTTGACAAGCTTAAGTAATAAGAATTGTATGTTGTTGGCATTGAAATGGGCACTGTAGGTGTTTACTGTCCTCAACTCCCTGCCGACTTTTCTTTCCCATTGACTTGCATTGGGGTTGGGTCGGGTTTTGGTCGGAACTCCGACTTTTGCCGATAGTCGGCCGATTTCGTTCGACTCAACTTTTGATAAAGTCGGGTGGTCCGAAACCCGACTCGACCCTCCCGGAGGCAAAGTCGCTCATCTGTACTACTGACACCTGGTAAGGGGACCCCTCCTTGCTTCTAGGCATGAAATTCCTCCCTGTGAGGGAGGCAATGTCACTGTGGCAACCGGACTCCTGGGGTGCCACACTAGAAGTCTGGAGAATAGGGGGCAGGAGTCTGGAAGATAAGGGGCAGGAGTGTGGTGAATAAGGGGCCGGAGTCTGGAGAATAAGGGGCAGAAGTATGGAGAATAAGGGGCAGGAGTCTGGAGAATAAGGGGCAGGAGTCTGGAGAATAAGGGGCAGAAGTATGGAGAATAAGGGGCAGGAGTCTGGAGAATAAGGGGCAGGAGTGTGGAGAATAAGGATCAGGAGTCTGGAAGATAAGGGGCAGGAGTCTGGAAGATAAGGGGCAGGAGTCTGGAAGATAAGGGGCAGGAGTCTGGAAGATAAGGGGCAGGAGTGTGGAGAATAAGGGGCAGGAGTGTGGAGAATAAGGGGCAGGAGTCTGGAAGATAAGGGGCAGGAGTCTGGGGAATAAGGGGCAGGAGTCTGGAGAATAAGGGGCAGGAGTGTGGAGAATAAGGGGCAGGAGTGTGGAGAATAAGGGGCAGGAGTCTGGAGAATAAGGGGCAGGAGTGTGGAGAATAAGGGGCAGGAGTGTGGAGAATAAGGAGCAGGAGTGTGGAGAATAAGGAGCAGGAGTGTGGAGAATAAGGGGCAGGAGTCTGGAGAATAAGGAGTAGGAGTCTGGAAGATAAGGGGCAGGAGTCTGGGGAATAAGGGGCAGGAGTCTGGAAAATAAGGAGTAGGAGTCTGGAAGATAAGGGGCAGGAGTATGGAGAATAAGGGGCAGGAGTCTGGAAGATAAGGGGCAGGAGTGTGGAGAATAAGGGGCAGGAGTGTGGAGAATAAGGGGCAGGAGTATGGAGAATAAGGGGCAGGAGTCTGGAAGATAAGCGGCAGGAGTCTGGGGAATAATGGGCAGGAGTCTGGAGAATAAGGAGTAGGAGTCTGGAAGATAAGGGGCAGGAGTCTGGGGAATAAGGGGCAGGAGTCTGGAAAATAAGGAGTAGGAGTCTGGAAGATAAGGGCAGGAGTATGGAGAATAAGGGGCAGGAGTCTGGAAGATAAGGGGCAGGAGTATGGAGAATAAGGGGCAGGAGTGTGGAGAATAAGGGGCAGGAGTATGGAGAATAAGGGGCAGGAGTCTGGAAGATAAGCGGCAGGAGTCTGGGGAATAATGGCAGGAGTCTGGAGAATAAGGAGTAGGAGTCTGGAAGATAAGGGGCAGGAGTCTGGGGAATAAGGGGCAGGAATCTGGAAAATAAGGAGTAGGAGTCTGGAAGATAAGGGGCAGGAGTATGGAGAATAAGGGGCAGGAGTCTGGAAGATAAGGGGCAGGAGTGTGGAGAATAAGGGGCAGGAGTCTAGAGAATAAGAGGCAGTGCTGGGAATATTGAGGAGTCACAGAAACTTCATGAATTTGTCAATAAAATGTAGCAACTCCTGGTATGCTTATAATTGTTTGTCAGTAACCATACAAACAGCGACTAAAAGAGCGAAAATACTGAAGAGGCAAAATGTGAAAACCAATACTTACTTGTGCCAGTGTCAGAAGTTTTGGCCAGGACTGTGGCACTGTCTTCCTCCTCGCTGCTCTCCAAGGTCCTTAACTTGCCTGACGCTCACGATGGCTCTGGATTCCTTCCTGAAGATTTCTGCTGTGAAGAAGACACAACTCAGACACTTCTCCATCAATGAAATCTTTTCTTCAGACCCAAATTAACCAACCATCACCAATGCCTCATGTTCTGCTTCTACTCTTACATCTATTGATCAAGGACTGTGGGTTATCAGTTCCTGAAGTTGTGGTGGATTGTGCATACAGTGTGCGCCATTCATACAGACACTGATAATTCATGTGTCTTTCATTGTTTATTAGCAAATAAATAATCGAAAACCTTGTGTGTCCCATTCCTGAAAACTGGGTCACTCTAGGAACGAGCTGCTCAGCCTGTGTATTTCTGAAGCCTGAGTGCCATCCGTTGCCATCCATGGAACCTAAACGTACGATTTTATAGAAAGTATTTATGTTGGATTTTTTTAGAACCATCTCCAATTCTACTAGAAGAATCAGATGATAAGTGATGGCATTTCCCGACTACCCGGAGATGGGGGCTCCATCTCTGGTACTGGGATATGCCCTCATTTAAAGGGTTATTTCTATATTCCTAGATGGATATTGTTGGATAGTGCTTGGCTCCTGTGCAGAGAGAAACTGTTAAGGTGGTGCAGAGCTGAAGCATTTTGAGGATTGGGTGATGCCAGAGGTTAGACCTTCATCCTAATCATGAGCAATCACATACAAGACAGGAATACTTGAACAAGTCAGGTCTGAAAGTCATAAAAATGAAAACACCATCCACATTTACTGACGTCCCTTTGCTTGGACCACTGCAGCCAACTCCTCCTGATCTCATGTGTACCCTAAAGCTGGGTACTCTCCTAACACACGAAAAAAGGGGGTTTCCTGTGATTACACAGCATTGTATCTTAATTAACCAGACATCTATTTTCAGCAAGCCAGAAAGAATAGACTGTTATCTATTTGTAGACTTTTGAATTGATGTGTTTTTTCTTCAGTTGTGCAAGAGTCTGAAATGCTGGCATTCTAAGTCTTCTTTCATGCATAGTCACTGAACAATGATGTTTGTTGATATTCTGATTACACATTGACCAGGCCAGCTAGTTTGTTGACTTTTAAAGTAGAGGAGGAAAAACTATGCAAATAGATTAAATAATCAAATGCAAATTGATCTTGTCATCATTCTTCCCCTGATCTGTGACTGCTGGATTGAAAGACACTTATTAAATATAAAAAGATGTTATAATATATGCCTCTGTAGAGAGAAACAGAGAGAATCAGATATTCAGCCAAGACATCCAGACATCAAAAACATCCAGAGACTCTCTACAAGACTGCTGCCAAGACATCAAGGCTCCATCACAAGGCACACAGATTTGTCGTTCTACAGGAAGTCAGCTTAGGGTACCACGGCCCGAGCTGGAAGAATACAGATTTGCTCCACTGACCATCGCAAATCCATGGATAATATGGAGAAAGTCAGGATTGTGACCTGCCAGTCGCCTGGCTCCATGGAGATGTTCGGAGAAGCTGGGTTATGACCCTCTGGTCACCTGGCCTTGTTCCTGAATGGACTGTCATCTTCCTAAGTTTGTTGTTACCTCCTCGCTGTGTGCGTGCCACAGGTGGGGTAGTCGGCCTTTGAAGCTCTGAACTCACAGCTGCTTTAATCCCGGTGAGTCAGCGGAAGGGTGAGACTGTAATTTGCACCACCTTGGGTATTTTTCTACGACTATTCTATATGTTATTTCCCTGTTTTGTGGTTCAATAAATTATTGCCACACTGTTTTACCCTCACCCTGTGTTGTCTGAGTAGTATTATGCCCATAGTTAAAGAAGAGTGGGCATTCAGTAGGATGATCCCTGGTCCATGCGGTTTAGGCTAGCGGACCTGGATGCCCACTGACCCCCTGTGTTTCCAGATCCCCTATAAATCTGCTCCTTCCACAAAGTCCGCATGACTATGATGGATCTTAGGATGGAGCAGGATTTTGCTATAATTGATGAAGAGTTTCCGGACTGAGATGACGCGCACCACATGTGGGTACCAGGGCTATGGGACACTCGGCACCGAGCCCATGGAAGTCTATGGGGATGTCACTGGCAGCAGAGCTCGGTCAGTGGCCCTGGGCGGTCATGCAATGGGGGATATTTACAGGGGATTATAAAGATTAGTTCGTGATGCCACCTGTGGTATCTGATCAATTTGACCAGCGCTGCAATATGGATCTTCTAAGGGGATGTTATGGGGCAGCAAGATGGTGAGTCTCCCACAGGCGAGACTTTTCCCTTGAAGTCTATGGTGGTGCAGAGTGCAGGCAAATAAGCAGTGACACACGGTTCAGTCTCTTTTCATACCTTTACTTGTAGATGTTGCAGGGATGTCCCGGAGCACTGTAGGGTGAAGGGTGCACATCCAGATTCCTCCACTTTATAGGTGTGTGGCCTCCTGTTTTCTGCCTTTTTGTAATAAGTTCTGGCCTGCGTGTAGCTGGGCCTAGCTTAGCCTCTGTCTTGTACCTGGCTGACTTTGTTATTGGATCTTTTCTCTGAAAGGACAGGGTCATTGATGGCCCGGCCGAGCCGGACTCCGTCCTCCTGATCCTGCTACGTATCAGCTCGGTGGTACTCCTGGGACTTGTAGTCCTCCAGGAACTCCGGTGTTCTCCTAATGGGTCGTGGAGATCCCTGTAGGCTCGGACCCCAGCGTCCGGGTATACTTGCTGAGATGAGCTATTAAGGCTCCTCGGTCTCATTAACTTCCACTCGCCTTCGACCTATCTAGGTCCTCCTATGATCACACATGCTGGCAGTTGGTGAGCTGCATCTTCGCCGCTCTCTAAGCATCGGCACGCTTTCCACTGAGCTATACTTCAGATTCAGCTCTGACTAGGCTAAAGTGATTCCTTCTCACTCGTACTAGCCTCCACTTACTCAAGTTGAACTGACTGAACAGCTCTGCACTTCTCTCCTCTGGTGTCTTAAGGAGATCTGAGATCTGTCTCTGTCTGATCTCTTCTCTGGCTGCTCTCATCATCATCATCTGAGGCAAACTGAAACTAAAACTGTTTTTTTATACGTCTTACACAGCTCCCTCTGGTGGACTTTGGGATAAGTTAACGTGTATGCATGTGTATAATGACCTCTAGTGGGATCTTCTGTCGGTGCACCCTTCTGGAAGATGTGGATTCAGTCACAGCTGGGCTCCACAGAATCTTCCTGAAAGTTTTTTTTGTGCCCAGAGATAAACCCAAACTAGTCTTGCGCCAGTGCCGAAATTCCATAGGGACCACGCTGATTGGTACTTTCTCCCCGATGCTGCATGGTGATGTTAACTGTTTCTTAATAGGACCCCACTAAGATCCTACAAGTTTCCTGCAATGGAAGGAATGGGGCTATTCTATTCCGCACAATGTGTACCTCTTAGTGGGTTGACGAGTGTTGGACCCCCCGCCAATGTGATATTGATGATTTCTCCTAAGAAATGGTCATCAATACTGGGAGGCTACAAAACCCTTTTAATGGGATGTTCCCACCTCAGACATATCCACCCTTGAGACCCGCAGCTATTGGGACAGTGTGGCCCATCTTACATAGCTGTGAGGAGAGACTGCACATGCTCCGCTCTATATTCATTTCTACTGAAGTTTTGGGGAAAAAAATTGCTCTACACGTTGAGTAATGTCATCATTGTCCGAGATAGAAATTCTCCTCTAAGGCAGGAAAGACATAGACGTTGTCTCCACCGTACGTCTCATGTTGTAAAAAAAGTTTTCAATTATTTTATAGAAACTCATCAGCGGAAATGTGACAAATATTCATAAATGCCAACGTTTCCGTGACGCTGGACTATGATTAAACGTAACAATCCAGATATTCAGTCTCCATCCATGGTACATTGTATGGCGTAGGCTTCGGTTCTCAGACGTTTTTCTACATAACTCCCAGGGCTGGTGACGTCCGCTCTCAGGTGGAGCAGACTGCGGTGTCCTTAGAAACATTACCTATAAAACGTGTCATGCAAACATCAAACATTATTGTGGAGACTGCAGTAAAGAGATGACGGATGTGATCCAGGATCAGCGCGAGGACGCAGAGCGCTCCCAGCTGCACCGTATATATGGAGCTCGGAGCACAGAACTGCCAGACATTATTTTCAATTTTAGCCGCTTCACTTTTAGCAAGGTCCATTAAATGCTAACAAAATGCAATGTCCAAACGTCTGCACAGACAAAAACACGATAAAGCATCGACGCAGGGAGCGGGACCAGAGACGGAAGGCAGACACGGGTATTTATGCACAGTCCTCGGCTGCTGCAGGGATTGGGATCTGCTCCCATTACTAAATATATCACTACAGTATTGTGAGCACATTCCAGACACAAATAGATTCTGCCACTCCCTGATCATTGCCGGCCTGGGATTCAGCATTTCTCATCAGCCTGTATCTATATCATATATATGTATAGTGTTACATGTAATACCGCTCCTGACCACATGGTGTGCTGTTATGTGATAGACCAGTGATAAGTGTTACATGTAATGCCGCTCCTGACCACATGGTGTGCTGTTATGTCATAGACCAGTGATAAGTGTTACATGTAATACTGCTCCTGACCACATGGTGTGATGTTATGTGATAGACCAGTGATAAGTGTTACATGTAATACTGCTCCTGACCACATGGTGTGCTGTTATGTGATACATACAAAAAAAGGCTGCACTCTATCATACTAAAGCATGACAATATGGAATACATGAAATTTGGAATAGCAATATGGCTTTGGAATATAAGGAAAAATTTGAGACGCTTAGTATAAACATTTGGCCAAACATTTTGAAGCCCACCAACCATCGTCAAGGTGGTCTCAATACTGGTGAGTCCCTAACCTAATGTGAACATACCTCTATTGGGCTGATATCTGAATTTCTGGGTGAATATGCACCTCTGTCAGCAATGCCTGCATTTATGGGTAAAGTAGGGACCTGGTGTAATTAAAATCACCACCTGGTGGGGGCGGAGTGCTCGGTCAGCAAGCTAACATACAATAGACAAAAAAACCTGACTGGCACTTCCAGACTAATGTGAACTAGGTGCAAGCCAAGGGAAGCTACCCCCATGTAAAACATACAAAAAAAGGCTGCACTCAAGCATACTAAAGCATGACAATATGGAATACATGAAATTTGGAATAGCAATATGGCTGTGGAATATAAGGAAAAATTTGAGACGCTTAGTATAAACATTTGGCCAAACATTTTGAAGCCCACCAACCATCGTCAAGGTGGTCTCAATACTGGTGAGTCCCTGACCTAATGTGAACATACCTCTATTAGGCTGATATCTGAATTTCTGGTGAATATGCACCTCTGTCAGCAATGCCTGCATTTATGGGTAAAGTAGGGACCTGGTGTAATTAAAATCACCACCTGGTGGGGGCGGAGTGCTCGGTCAGCAAGCTAACATTCAATAGACCAAAAAACCTGACTGGCACATCCAGACTAATGTGAACTAGGTGCAAACCAAGGGAAGCTACCCCCATGTAAAACATACAAAAAAAGGCTGCACTCAAGCATACTAAAGCATGACAATATGGAACACATGAAATTTAGAATAGCAATATGGCTTTGGAATATAAGGAAAAATTTGAGACGCTTAGTATAAACATTTGGCCAAACATTTTAAAGCCCACCAACCATCGTCAAGGTGGTCTCAATACTGGTGAGTCCCTAACCTAATGTGAACATACTTCTATTGGGCTGATATCTGAATTTCTGGGTGAATATGCACCTCTGTCAGCAATGCCTGCATTTATGGGTAAAGTAGGGACCTGGTGTAATTAAAATCACCACCTGGTGGGGGCGGAGTGCTCGGTCAGCAAGCTAACATTCAAAAGACAAAAAAACCTGACTGGCACTTCCAGACTAATGTGAACTAGGTGCAAACCAAGGGAAGCTACCCCCATGTAAAACATACAAAAAATATACAAAAAAAGGCTGCACTCTATCATACTAAAGCATGACAATATGGAATACATGAAATTTAGAATAGCAATATGGCTTTGGAATATAAGGAAAAATTTGAGACGCTTAGTAATACTGCTCCTGACCACATGGTGTGCTGTTATGTGATAGACCAGTAATAAGTGTTACATGTCATACTGCTCCTGACCACATGGTGTGCTGTTATGTCATAGACCAGTGATAAGTGTTACATTTAATACCGCTCCTGACCACATGGCGTGCTGTTATGTCACAGACCAGTGATAAGTGTTACATGTAATACCGCTCCTGACCACATGGTGTGCTGTTATGTCATAGACCAGTGATAAGTGTTACATGTAATACTGCTCCTGACCACATGGTGTGCTGTTATGTCACAGACCAGTGATAAGTGTTACATGTAATACCGCTCCTGACCACATGGTGCACTGTTATGTGATAGACCAGTGATAAGTGTTACATGTAATACAGCTCCTGACCACATGGTGTGCTGTTATGTGATAGACCAGTGATAAGTGTTACATTTAATACCTCTCCTGACCACATGGTGTGCTGTTATGTGATAGACCAGTGATAAGTGTTACATGTAATACCGCTCCTGACCACATGGTGTGCTGTTATGTGATAGACAAGTGATAAGTGTTACATGTAATACCTCTCCTGACCACATGGTGTGCTGTTATGTGATAGACCAGTGATAAGTGTTACATGTAATACCGCTCCTGACCACATGGTGTGCTGTTATGTGATAGACCAGTGATAAGTGTTATATGTAATACCGCTCTGACCACATTGTGCACTGTTATGTGATAGACTAGTGATAAGTGTTACATGTAATACCTCTCCTGACCACATGGTGCGCTGTTATGTGATAGACCAGTGATAAGTGTTACATGTAATACTGCTCCTGACCACATGATGTGCTGTTATGTGATAGACCAGTGATAAGTGTTACATGTAATACCTCTCCTGACCACATGGTGCGCTGTTATGTGATAGACCAGTGATAAGTGTTACATGTAATACTGCTCCTGACCACATGGTGTGCTGCTATGTGATAGACCAGTGATCAGTGTTACATGTAATACGACTCCTGACCACATGGTGTGCTGTTATGTGATAGACCAGTGATCAGTGTTACATGTAATACCACTCCTGACCACATGGTGTGCTGCTATGTGATAGACCAGTGATCAGTGTTACATGTAATACTGCTCCTGACCACATGGTGTGCTGCTATGTGATAGACCAGTGATAAGTGTTACATGTAATACCGCTCCTGACCACATGGTGCGCTGTTATATGATAGACCAGTGATAAATATATCACTACAGTATTGTGAGCACATTCCAGGCACAAATAGATTCTGCCACTCCCTGATCATTGCCGGCCTGGGATTCAGATGATTAGTTTGATTTTCAGCATTTCTCATCAGCCTGTATCTATATCATAATCATGGTTTTGTAAAAAATATATATGTATAGTGTATAGACCAGTGATAAGTGTTACATGTAATACCTCTCCTGACCACATGGTGTGCTGTTATGTGATAGACCAGTGATAAGTGTTACATGTAATACCGCTCCTGACCACATGGTGCGCTGTTATGTGATAGACCAGCAATAAGTGTTACATGTAATACTGCTCCTGACCACATGGTGTGCTGTTATGTGATAGACCAGTGATAAGTGTTACAAGTAATACCGCTCCTGACCACATGGTGTGCTGTTATGTGATAGACCAGTGATAAGTGTTACATGTGATACCGCTCCTGACCACATACTGCACTGTTATGTGAGAGGACCATTGATAGGTGTTACATGTAATACTGCTCCTGACCACATGGTTCGCTGTTATGTGATAGATCAGTGATAAGTGTTACATGTAATACTGCTCCTGACCACATGGTGTGCTGTTATGTGATAGACCAGTGATAAGTGTTACATGTGATACTGCTCCTGACCACATACTGCGCTGTTATGTGAGAGGACTATTGATAGGTGTTACATGCAAGGCCAGAATGAACATCTGGCAATTCTGGCAAATGGCAGATGGGCTAGTCTGGCCATAGGCCACACCATTTGCGACTCTGTTAACAGTATCGGCATCTTCAGGACACCGGTGTGTGGCGCATGTGTAGGGGTATCATATATGATGGTTATACCTTTGTCTTTCTCTTTCGTCCCAGCACCGTATATTATCAGTGTATGTATATTTGTTAATACATAATAGTATTGCTACACGATTAAGTGTATTACCATGTCTATACAAAGGCACTGCTACACTATTCTGTGTATTACCTTAAGGGATAAAAGTGTTATGTATATTCATGTGCTGCTATGTATAAAGTTAGGGAAAGTGCAGTGTGCAGTATTGGCCACTAGATTGGGGCATTTTAGTGCCCACAGTTCTTAGATAGTGTATACTGTAAGTATATAATAATAATCTTTATTTTTATATAGCGCTAACATATTCCGCAGCGCTTTACAGTTTGCACACATTATCGAGTATATGGTTAATAGTAGGAGGGGCTGCTGTGTGGTAAGCTAGAGAAGGTTTTAGATTTAGTGAGAAGGGCAAGGGACGCCCGAACCGTCCACAAGAGCTATAGGCCCAGGACACTACAGCAGCCACGAAACGTTGAAGAAGTAAGGCCCAGTCATCCATGACAATAGGACACCACAGCAGCGGGCTGATACAGTTGGGGACCAATAGTGGTTCTAGTATGTGGCAACTCATCTCATGGGCAGATACCCTCATGGCCGGGGCGAAGCGGCTGGAGGAACCTACAGATGCAGTGAGTTTGGACAGAAAGCAAGCAGTGCAGGCGCAGGGAACAGCACAGAAGGGCAGGTCACTCTCTCAGTGGCTTCTGACTCCGGGAAATAATGATCTTGTGCCTGGGGCGAAACAGACCAGGGGATACATATCCGTAGCAGAGCTGTGCAGAGAGGATGCTGAGGAATCGACAGGGACAGTCCGACCCAGGAAAAGGAACACTGTGTTGTGAAGTCTGTTGTAAAAGATGTGAAGACTTTGGATGTGCTGTGTAATGAAGCTAGTAAAGATATTCTTGCTGAAGTGGAAACGGACTTTGTTTCAGTTAATGATGATCTACCTGGAGAGGATCTGCCACAGCATAGGGGAGAACCAGAAGGAGCTGGACCTGAAGGCGCATGTATGCTGACTAATGGTGGATATGTTTCTGTGAGGGGAGGCCAGGACACAAAGGCCCTGGTGTTCTTGGTCATGACTACAGTCCTGGCTGACCCTTACACAATGACAAAACTGGATTCTGTCGCCGCGTCCACTGCAAAATAGAAGAGGAGATGAACGGCTGAGGTTGATTTGGAGGATTTGGTGAGTATAAGGGATTTTTTTGTGAGCTGTGGTTCCCATAATGCTATGTGTATAGGGGGGAATCATACTGTACTGGGGCTACAAGGGGGAACATCATACTGTATGGGAGGCTGTGGGGAGACCAACATGCTATATATGTGGTTGTGGGGGTCATCATACTACAGTTGTGTGCAAAGTGTTTGCTCCTTCCCGATTTCCTATTCTTTTGCATGTTAGTCACACTTAAATGTTTCAGATCACCAAACAAATGTAAATAAAATATGATAAACCACAGTTAATTCATGTTTTGGGGGGATGGCAATCACTTTTTCATACAGCGCCCTGTAGGTTTGGATTTCTTTTCTCCTTTATAATAAAGATGTTAATTTAGAAAATACATTTTGTGATTACTTGTGTTATCTTTGTCTGATATTTACATTTGTTTGGTGATTGGAAACATTTACGTCGGACAAACATGCAAAAGAATAAGAAGTCAGGAAGGTGGGCTTCCAACTGTCCCTGGAACTCTAACTATCCCTGTCCTGGGGGTACTCTTGATGGTAGAGATGCCCGAGTCTCAGACCATAGTATGCTCCTGTAAAATCCCTGGTCTCTCCCCTCCCCCACTACATGGAGCCTGGGACAGAAATGTAATGTGAACAAGACACACAAGACAAAACAGGGATAACAGAAACCCTCTATCATACAAAAGCACCAACCAACAATAGGGAGGAGGATAGGGACAGGAAGGAATAAACTAAACGGGAACAGGGACCAGGAAGTAAACACACAAGTACAACAGAACACCTCTACAACAACTTCTTTCCAAACACTTAGCTTAAACACACAGCAACAGAAGACAAATCTCCAATAGCAACAACCAACTCCTATTCAGTACAGCGTCTCCTAAGAGCAAGGAAGCAGAGCTTTCACTGGCAGGACAGAGAGGTTCTGGCCAGGTTTTATAGGAAGAGTTAATGACCAGATCAGAAACAGCTGACAATGGAACTGCATGTTTCTGACCAGCATTGAAAGGGTCGTTAACCTCTTCATCGCCAAAGGAGACCAAATTCATTTAATATGGGATCCAAATACACAGGCTAAATGGAAGATCTGCAATTCATAATATACTCAGTGATCTTCTACTCTCAGACCTCCCAGGTTGGCATGACACACATGTGACACATTGTAATGATGTACATATCTTCAAGGGGCAACATGGGCAACATTTCCATCTCCTTACAGAAGACATACCATCTATGAGGCTGGAAGAAGAAGACCCCCAGTGTCCAGGAGGAACGATTCTAAAATACAAGATACTGGAAGACTTAACTTCATCTAAGCAGAAGCTCTGAACTGTTGTGAACGTTCTGGAGATGACTTCTGAGCTGAGGCTCCCTCTGGTGGTTGCTGACGGTATTGAAGCTGTATTGAATGACAAGGCTTCCTCACCTGGAAGCGAGGACTGGCAATCGGGAAAGACGGACTGGGCTGATATAAGTGAGCTGCCTTCCCATGATCCTCGCTGGTAATCAATTGTTTTTTTCCTGGTCCATTTGGAAGTCAGCTGGTGTCTTGCCTTCGTCTGCTACTTTCAGATAAGTTATTTGCTGCTTGTTTCTATTGTGTTTGCTATTTCCATTTTTTGTCAGCACTTTTGTGGGAGGTTAGCTGGGTTCCCCTCCAGGGGCCTGTACTACTCTCTGTTTTTCAGTAGCCACTGTTTATTTGTTCAATTGCTCTATTCCTGCTATTTGAGTGGCTGCGGATTAGCCTCTTGTTCACACCAGAGATCTGATTTAGCGGGTGGCGAGATCGTGTGATCTCAGCATTTTTTAAATCAGAAGTGTTGGAAGTTTTTCTAGGGTTTTGCTGGGTTGCAGATCGTATTCTGTCCTGTCCTATCTAGGCAGTGTTTGGCCCCAGCGTTTGCTCACTCTATTTTCTGCCTGCGTTTGTATTTCGTCTTGTCTAACCACCATTATATGTGTGGGGGCTACCTATTCTTTTGGGGCTCTACTCCAGGGCAGTTAGCTTTCCTGTTTCTATCTTTAGGTGTAGCTAACTCTCCGGCTGTGCGGAGGCGTCTAGGTCACCGTAGGTACATCCCACGGCTGCTTCTAGTTAGTTTAGGGATCTGCAAGTGTAGGTTAGTTTAGGGATCTGCAACCCATTAGTTCCCAACCTCTCTGGGTGTTCGGCTGCCTTGGCTGTTTTTTGCTCCTGTCCTCCTCAGCTACCAAATCATAACACTGAACACTATTGAGGTGATAGTGCAGAAGCTAACCATTAGAGAGAGGCACACATAATAACTAGATGGGGCTTTCCAAGAGGAGATTACCACTGCCGAGGAAGAAGAGTACCAGAACACAAGATGCTAGAAGGTATCTTTGAGAAGCTCTCACCACTGCTGAGGTCGAAGTGCAGGAGGTGGCTATAAAAGAGAGGTGAACAAATGACATCTGTGACCGCACCAGAAAGAGACCACAATGTCCAATAAAATCAGTGCTGGAACACAAGATGCTGGAAACCATAACCTCATCCTACAGGAAGCTCTCAGCATTACTGAGGTCACAGTGCTGAAGACAACCATTAGAGATAGGGGCAAACATGATATCTAGCTGTGGCTTGCCAAGTTGAAATCCATACTGTCTTGGAGGAACAGTCCCAGGACACAAGATGCTGGAAGATATCTCTGAGAAGTCTAAACGCTCACAACTGCTGAGGTCATAGTGCAGCAGGTGATCATTAGAGAAAAGTGAACACATGACATCTATGAGGGTACCAGAAGGAGACCCCCAATGTCCAGGAAGAACAGTCCTAGTACACAAGATGCTGGAAACCAGAGCTTCATCCTACGGGAAACTCTCAGCATCACTGAGGTTATAGTGCAGGAGATGACAGTGAGAGAGATGCACACATCATATCTAGATGGGAGTATAAGGAGGAAACCACAACTGTCCAGATCCCATATTGAAAAGACTAAAGTTTACTCGTGAGCTCCTGGGACGAGGTAGGACTTATGGAACCAGGCTCCGAAACCAGTTACATAACCACAAAGAACACAAGTGGGAACCGCAGGCAGCATTTCATCAGAAGAACCTGACACTAGCAAAGGCTACATCGCTGAAACGCGCGTCGGGGTGGGCACACCTTGTGGGCTTCTCTATCAGCTTGAACAGGTAATAATTATAATATGCCATCTTAATATATTGTGTTATAGGATGTCTGTTCAACAGTACTATGAGGTTTTGGGGTAGCGCAACTTGTATTAGGGCTTTTTTATAGCAATTGATTGATGTTTACATAGACCCCTCTTTTCTCCCACCTGTGTGCGCCCTACTGTTCCCTACATGTGCAATTTGGCCTTGACTTCTGTCCCCCCTGCTTGTCAAATATCCTGTTGTATTTAATAAAGTAACTATAATTTGCATACTTTGATTTCTCTCCTGGGATTTTTTGATGGTGGTTTTCCTGGTGTGTTTGAATTTATGGTTGCGATTATCCCGTTGTATTTAAATCTATAGTTATCCCATTATATTGCCAGATATTGTTTATTACTTTATTACTGTATATTTATGGGTGTTGTGAGACAGTGAGAGTATGTGTATTGAATGGGGTGTATATTTCACCTAGCTACTTTACTGACTGGTATAAGGGAGGTGTGTGGCTTTGTAGACCTAGTGGTAGAGAAAGGTCACTACACCTAACATTCAGTACACACTTGCAGCTCAGGCCTGAAATCACTCAGGTGTTAATTAGGAGACCAGAAGTAGGTGTGTTTGAACACAGTCAGAGAGCTCGCTTAGTCTGGACAAGGAGTCTAGGCACAAGAAGCAGTCTCCAGGGTATGAGCTATCTCAGTCTGGGTGCTCGATGTACCCCGGACACAGGAGTAGTCTCAGTGAGAATCCGTGCGAATAGCGGCTGAATAGGAGGGGAGCTCTCTCAAGTCTGGACATTGAAGGTGCCTTCAGAAACAAGGAGGAGACTCTGTGAAACTCCACGCTGGTAACTACTGAACATATGTGTTGTTTTGGGCACAGACTGGTAGAGTCTGGACCCGGATAGAAAGGGAAATCTATCTAAGTGTAATTAGTGGCTCGACAAGCCCAGGTCTTATGTTTATGATTTATTTTTATCTGTTTGCTGTGGACTTTAATAAAGCTGGTTGCGGCCAGTTTTCACCAGAACTGCTGTGTGAATGAACTGTTTTCGTGCCACTCTGTCTACCCAGACGGCGATCCCAGAGCTATATCCCCTGGAATGTTACAATTGGCGGAGAATGCTGGGGCAGCACAGTGGCTGATACAATTAGTGCTAGAATGTGCGTGCAGCACAGTGGCGAGAGACAGCAATAAAAGGTGAAGTCTGTTAAGCAGCAGCAGAGAAAAAAAAAAGTGTGTCAGCAAAAACGTCTGATTGGAGCAGTCTTAAAGAGACAGTAGCCCTAATAGAGTTTGCAAAAGAAAAAAAAAAAAAAAAAGTGTGTCCAGGCCCAGCGGAGCATGGAGCAGCAGCGCCTGCAGCACCAGCAGCGCATGCAGCAGGCCCAGCAGCAATTCCTGCAGCAGCAGCAGGAGAATAACCGGTTGTTTTTTGAGCAGGTTGCAGCACTGCAGGGGACTTGCGGCGCATCGTCCCAAAGTGGTGTTGCAAAGTCACCTGCATTGTCCGCTGTAAAGAAGGCGGTAAGACGGTCCCTGAAAAAGATGACACCTCGTGATGATGTGGAGGTATATCTCACTAGGTTTGAGAGATTGGCAGAGAAGGAGAATCTGCCCCTATCTGAATGGGCCATGATGGTCGCACCCTATCTGATTGGAGAACCCCAAAGGGCCTATGCTGACCTGAGCGAGCAGGACAGCCAAGACTATGCCAAGCTGAAAGCGGAGATTCTTACCCGGCTGGGTGTTACGGTGACAGCCCGTGCTAGGGGAGTTCATGACTGGAGATGCAGTTGGGAGTCTGCAGTCAGCAAACCTGATTATGGAGTTGGAAAGGTGATAGTGAACCGCTACACCCGAGCATGTCCTCCTGAGGTACAGCCAGAGTTCAGACAAGGAGACCACCAGGACGCCAATCGTCTGGTCAGCCTGATGGAGAAGGCCTTCGCCAGCAAAGACTGTCTCCGTGACCAGCCGTCTGAGAGGTCGTCACTTCAGAGTTCCCGGACGCTGAACTCTCGCGGTAAGAGCGTTCCAGCTGTTGGGGACATGGGGTATGCTGATAAGCGGGTTCAGGCCCGAGGGGACATGTGGGTGGGAGAGTGTGATGGACAGTGTTGGAGATGTCGTGAAATTGCGGCCGACTGTCCAATAGAGGGGGAGCCTATGTGTTGTGATGTTGGCGGATCCCTCTCTCCCTGCGCAGAGCCTGTGTGTGTGTCCACCTCAGCCGAAGAGACTGGACCACAGGTGTGCCCGGTGGTTGTAAATGACTGCCCAGCACAGGCCCTCTTGGACTCAGAGAGTCTAGTGACTTCCGTATGTGACAGCCTGATTGATAGGGACTTCATCCCTGATAAGCACCTGAGTATGGTGTGCATCCATGGAGACACCAAAGTCTACCCAGAGACTGCCGTGGACTTGGTCCCCAAACTCGGGGAGGTTTCATATGAAGTGGGGGTAGTGAAGAACCTGGTGCACCCCGTCATATTGGGTAATGACTTTCCCCGATCTAAGGGTCTCTGGGGGAAAAATGTTTCTGATGGACAGTGTGATGAAGCTCCTACTGAGGGTGCGCAGTCCCGAGGGGCGGAACACAATGCTAGTGGGCCGTTAAACTTATGTGATGATGATGATGATGATCATCATCATGATAATGATGATGACCATGATAATGATGATAATGATAATGATGATGATGATGATGATCATGATAATGATGATGACCATGGTAATGATGCTGATGCTGATAATGATGGTGATGATGATCATGATAGTGATGATGATACTGATCATAGTCATGATGATGATATTGATAATAATGATGACTGTGATAGAGATGAAATTCCTTTGCAGGTGATGTTGGGAGACGAGGATGGTGGTTCTCGGGAACCGAGTGTCCCTGACTTACCTGTGTCCTGTGACAATTTTGAGAGGGAGCAGTGGCGAGACCCCTCTCTTAAAACGGCCTAGGAAAATATAAATGTTCTAAATGAGGTTTCCCAAGAGCCTGGCTCTGAGGAGAGGTTTCCTCATGTTGCCATAAACAATAACCTGTTGTATAGGGACACTGAAGTCCAGGGAGAGGTCGTGAGTCAGCTCCTAGTACCTGAGCTATATAGAAGTATAGTGCTGGGGTTGTCACATAGTCACATACTTGAGGGACCAGATGGTGAAGTTAATGTTGTGGATGACATGTTAACTAAGGTTCCAGATCAGGATGTGAATGAGAATGAATTGTATACTCCTGAAAGTGAGCAGGATGAGAATGAGAATGATGTGTATAACCCTGAAAGTGACCCGGATGTATCTGAGAAAAAGGGGTCAGACAGGGATAGTGGGAGTGATAGTGAATCATCTGATGACAATAAAGCAACCAGTGCAAATGAGAAAGGCATGGTAGCAGAGGAGGTTGAGAGTCCTGAGAAGAAAGCTGATGCTGACCTTACAGCCAGACAGAAGATGGCATCTGAAGATGTTTTACAGTTGGCCGGTTCCCTGGCGAAGACTAAGGTGAAAGGAGGAGAGCTGAGCTTTAAAGGCAGGACTCTGAACCTGAACACAGCACAAGTGGATGCTGTTGAAGATGAGAAGTTGTCGGTGTGTGGTGTGGATCTGCATCATGCCAAGGACTCTGAAGGTGATGCTGCAGAGGTGGAAAAAGCCATAGAAGTGGTAGACACCAAACCAGATGCCTCATCAGTAGCTGCAACTCGTGAAGCTCAGGCTGGAAGTTCGGCGCCCGGAGCCCCAGCAGTGTTCCCGAGTGATACCAGGGATCTGGATAAGTCACAAGATGAGATTTTGAGACATCGGGCTGGCGTTGGTGAGCTCAAGCGCACTTTCAGGGAGTCTACATCGGAGCCACGTCCCAACAAATGGGAAAAGCGATGTGTCACTCCGTTGCCGCTGCAGACACACGGGAGCTCAGATGGGATGCAGAACGTGGTGGAAGAGAAGAATCCGGCGGGTTCTGAGTATACAGATGCCGCTATCAAGGAGAACTTGAAAGCCGGAATAAATGGAAATATTGGAGACCATAATGATGTGACTGAAGAGGCAGAATGTAAGACTGACGGTAGGGCTTCTGAGCATGTTCTACCAGAAGAGCCTGAAGAAGGGGCCGAAGACATACAAGACGTCCAACAGGTACCAGATGAATTGATTACTTCTCAGAAAAAACGCCAAACTGTGATGAAGGAGCGTGATCAGAGCTATAAGCATCTCCTGAAGAAAGAAGTAAGAGCTCTGAGTCTTATGCAAAGTGAGCCTGTACAAGAAGAGGATGAATTATGTGTACCGAAAAAGAAAAACGATCAGCTTCCTCTACAGTGCCAATTGTGGGAACAGTGTGGCTCAAAATGGTCAGAGACCATGGCAGAGGTGCTTAAGTTCTGTGAAATAGAATTTATGAACCAACTGATATTTAAGAAAGTAGATGTGCTAAAAAAGGTTCAGGGGGAATTAGAGAAAGGTGAAAAAACCCCTATACCTCCTGTGACAGTTGGTGACACAGGGTCAGTGCCCCAAAAACAGGAGGTACGAGAGTTTCTGTGGAAGAATCAGCAGAGGTGTTCTGACGTGCCTGGTCGTACTTCTCTGGCCAGGCACTATATCGAAACTGAGCCCGGCCCTAAGGTCAAGATGAAACCGTGCAGGATACCCGAGGCCCGCAGAGAGCATAGGCCTGGGAGGGTACAGGGTAGTACGGATGCTTCAGATGAAGAGAAAGCTGATGTTGGCTATGACTCAGGTGAAGATACAAATGACAGTGGTGAAGATGAAGCTGATGAGGGCCATGACTGGTCCAGAGTTCACTGTCTCTGTTGGATTGTTAACCAGCCCTCCGGTCTGGAGAAGAGGGGGGGATATGTGAGACAGTGAGAGTATGTGTATTGAATGGGGTGTATATTTCACCTAGCTACTTTACTGACTGGTATAAGGGAGGTGTGTGGCTTTGTAGACCTAGTGGTAGAGAAAGGTCACTACACCTAACATTCAGTACACACTTGCAGCTCAGGCCTGAAATCACTCAGGTGTTAATTAGGAGACCAGAAGTAGGTGTGTTTGAACACAGTCAGAGAGCTCGCTTAGTCTGGACAAGGAGTCTAGGCACAAGAAGCAGTCTCCAGGAGTATGAGCTATCTCAGTCTGGGTGCTCGATGTACCCCGGACACAGGAGTAGTCTCAGTGAGAATCCGTGCGAATAGCGGCTGAATAGGAGGGGAGCTCTCTCAAGTCTGGACATTGAAGGTGCCTTCAGACACAAGGAGGAGACTCTGTGAAACTCCACGCTGGTAACTACTGAACATATGTGTTGTTTTGGGCACAGTATGGTAGAGTCTGGACCCGGATAGAAAGGGAAATCTATCTAAGTGTAATTAGTGGCTCGACAAGCCCAGGTCTTATGTTTATGATTTATTTTTATCTGTTTGATGTGGACTTTAATAAAGCTGGTTGCGGCCAGTTTTCACCAGAACTGCTGTGTGAATGAACTGTTTTCGTGCCACTCTGTCTACCCAGACGGCGATCCCAGAGTTATATCCCCTGAAAAGCTTACAGTGTGTTTTCCATGAGGCTTTTATGGACTAGCAGTGTAAAGCATGGTGGTGGAGAAGTTCTGGTTTGTATCTATGCTGCTCATCTTCACCTTTTATTTTTGTCATTATCAGACATATCATACTCTTCTTTATTACCTCTTCTCTGTCTTTCGCGTAGAACCTTTTATTGTGATGCAGATTTCCACTCCATGAACTCCTGGGAGAATATAACTTCATCAGACGCATCCTAATAAAGCATTGTCACATGTGGCTAATTAGTGAAGAATCGCAGGACCGAATCATCAGCCGGCAGAACACCCGGTGCCGGTAATGATGTCAGATTCCGCTAATTATTCCGTACTATTTACACAACAGTGAGAACCTGACAGATCCGACTCCTACAGTACTTACAAAACTTTGCAGAAAGTTTAATGAATCGTCTGAAAGCAGCGTCTGGGTGGCTGCTATATACGCTGAAAAGTCACTTTATTGGGGCCATGAATATTCTGGAGGTGGATTTATCAGAGCTTCATATCAGCCCAAACTCCAGAGAAGAATGTCCTTTGTAGATGCATGGAGCGCAGATAAGACATGGGAGACAGGTGGGAAAGGGCAGCGCTGGTGGAATAGGGGGTTTATAGAAGCCGAAGAGGTGCAAAAATGCAGTAAATATCTATTGCTCAGTTCTCCTTGTAGTTGTAGTTGTGGAGCTGGATGTGGAAGACCATGAAGATCATTGAATTAGCTCTGTCTCAAGAAGTTTTTTCTACTTTAAAAGTTTGGACATTTCCTACTTGTTACAGACGTTTTCAATATTGAATCTCTGCTTGGACCACTAGTGATCAGCTGCAACCTGTGGAGAAACCAACTGTTAATTACAAAGACATTTACACTGTGAATATGATCAGGAGACATGTTGATCACCACAAAGGCTTGTAAAGTGAGAAGGAGACCAGAAGATATGCTGATCATCACAAAGGCTTGTAAAGTGAGAAGGAGACCAGAAGATATGCTGATCATCACAAAGGCTTGTAGAGTGAGAAGGAGAGCAAGAGACATGCTGAAAGCCATAAAGGCTTGTAAAGTGAGAAGGACACCAAGAGATATGCTGATAGCCACAATAGTTTGCAGAGTGAGGAGGACATCAAGAGATATGCTGATAGCCACAATTAGTTTGCAGAGTGAGAAGATGACCAGAAGACATGTTGATCACCACAAAGGCTTGTAGAGTGAGAAGATGACCAGGAGACATATTGATCACCACAAAGGCTTGTAGAGTGAGAAGATGACCAGGAGACATGTTGATCACCACAAAGGCTTGTAGAGTGAGAAGATGACCAGGAGACATGTTGATCACCACAAAGGCTTGTAGAGTGAGAAGATGACCAGGAGACATACTGATCATCACAAAGGCTTGTAGAGTGAGAAGATGACCAGGAGACATGTTGATCACCACAAAGGCTTGTAGAGTGAGACGATGACTAGGAGACATACTGATCATCACAAAGACTTGTAAAGTGAGAAGATGACTAGGAGACATACTGATCATCACAAAGGCTTGTAAAGTGAGAAGATGACTAGGAGACATACTGATCATCACAAAGGCTTGTAAAGTGAGAAGATGACCAGGAGACATACTGATCATCACAAAGGCTTGTAGAGTGAGAAGATGACCAGGAGACATACTGATCATCACAAAGGCTTGTAAAGTGAGAAGATGACCAGGAGACATACTGATCATCACAAAGGCTTGTAGAGTGAGAAGGTGACCAGGAGACATGTTGATCACCACAATAGTTTGCAGAGTGAGAAGATGACCAGGAGACATGTTGATCACCTCAAAGGCTTGTAGAGTGAGAAGATGACCAGGAGACATGTTGATCACCACAAAGACTTGTAGAGTGAGAAGATGACTAGGAGACATACTGATCATCACAAAGGCTTGTAGAGTGAGAAGATGACCAGGAGACATACTGATCATCACAAAGGCTTGCAGAGTGTGAAGATGACTAGGAGACATACTGATCATCAAAAAGGCTTGTAGAGTGAGAAGGAGAGCAAGAGACATGCTGAAAGCCACAAAGGCTTGTAGAGTGAGAAGATGACCATGAGACCAAGACTTACATCTCAATGAAATGTGAAGTTCCAGGCTTTAGATGAATAGACAGCACTGGAGGAAGCATTGTCCCACTCTTTTGATGTTACTGTAACAGATGGCACATGCTGCAATCCTGCACATCTTCTCTATGACTCCATCCTTCCAGTCTTCATCTCCTTACAGTAAATAGATAAATAAAGCATCGGGTCCCAGGGGTCGTGCAGTGAAGAGCGGAACATTTTATGAGGCTATTGTAGAGACTTGGTTTATGTAAATGGGTTCATATTTCAGGCTGTGTTAAGAGGGTTCTTTAATATCATGTCCTAGATCCCATGGAAAACTTCCAAGCACCGACCTGATAGCAGCCTAATTAGCATAATTGATGTCTTTCAATGTACTCGAGTTTCCGCAGTCAGAGATGGATTTTACTTTTTACTTCAATTAGCCCGTGTGATGTACGGAGAAGAGACACGAGGATGCTCCTTCTACACTTCAAAGACAAATCCAAAGTCTTTTCTAGTTCACAGGATGATAAATGAATGTCACGGAGGTCGGAGAATTTCTCATGCAGCTCAGATTGTGAATAAAAATACAAATACATACAGACTGGAAAATAACCCGGTGCATGAGCCCTGCAAAAGTAATTACACCCAGTACAGCCACGCGTTATCTTCAACCTTTAAAGGACCACATTCGGCCGCACAGCTAGGTAACATGACAACTGAGCTGCACATGTCCGGATACACCTACTTGGTATATTTTCGTGGGGCTGTTCTGTAGTCAAAGCTTCACTTCTTTAACAGTTAAACATTGGGAATCTTGCAAAATTTGGGACAAAACAGCAGCAGAAAGTATGCTCCCAATTGTCTCTAACATTGGAGCTTGCAGAGCTGCAGGTCGAGGGCTCAGTGAGTGTTCCCCATGAAGCTGCCTCTTCTCTGCGCTGTTATCTATTGTGGAGACACGGGGGTCAGTGGGTACTCTCGTCCGCTGGCCAGAGACCACATGGACCAGGGCTCATACCACTGAACACCCACGCTATCTCCCCGTGGGCATAACACTACTCAGACCAGACAGCGTCAGGGTAAAACAGTGTGGCAATATAAGTTAATGAACCACAAAACAGGCAGATAACACATAGAACAATCCCAGCAAAATACCCAAGATGGTGTAAATTACAGTCTCACCCTTCCGCTGACTCGCTGGGATTAGAGCAGCTGCGACTCCGGGGCTGACAACCCCAGAGGTAGGTGGCCTGGTGACCTGATTGTCCCAACCTGGGTTCTTCAGGATACTCTGAGGATTCAGTGATGGTCAATAGAGCAGGATCTGTGTTCTTCCACCTGGGGCAATGGTCCTCTAAATTGACGCCCCCACGGAAGAAGCTGGTGGCGAAACGCGCGTCGGGGTGAGGGGACTCCAGGAGCATCTACATTATTCTTTGGTAATTATGACTTTATTTACCTGTTTGGTTGTATTGATCCTTGGCGTTTATAATTGATGGGAATTGGGATTTTCCTTTCTGTTAAGGATCTTATTGTGTTACCATACACTTAGGTCTATATGTTAACTGCAGGATCTCTCCATTAGTCTGTTTACCTATTTCTTTTTGGGCACTATTGTGTGCGACATTTAGTCTGTCATAGTATATTGTATAATTATGCACTAAAAGTATTTATGTATGGGCTATTTATTGTATAGTGTCATTGGTACTTTTACCACTATATATTTCATCTAAGCGTTGCCCGGGCATAGAAACTAACTGTGGTTAGTTATAACAAATTATGATTATCCATCCCATAGCCCAGTGCCCATATACCCATCAAACATCCTCCATCCCACAGTCCAGTGCCCATATACCAATCACACATCCTCCATCCCATAGTCCCGTGCACATATACCCATCACACATCCTCCATCCCATAGTCCTGTGCCCATATACCCATCATACATATCCTCCATCCCATAGTCCCGTGCCCATATACCCATCACACATCCTCCATCCCATAGTCCAGTGCTCATATACCCATCACACATCCTCCATCCCATAGTCCAGTGCCCATATACCCATCATACATATCCTCCATCCCATAGTCCAGTGCCCATATACCCATCATACATATCCTCCATCCCATAGTCCAGTGCCCATATACCCATCATACATATCTGCCATCCCATAGTCCAGTGCCCATATACCCATCATACATATCCTCCATCCCATAGTCCAGTGCACATATACCCATCACACATCCTCCATCCCATAGTCCCGTGCACATATACCCATCACACATCCTCCATCCCATAGTCCCGTGCCCATATACCCATCACACATCCTCCATCCCATAGTCCAGTGCTCATATACCCATCACACATCCTCCATCCCATAGTCCAGTGCCCATATACCCATCATACATATCCTCCATCCCATAGTCCAGTGCTCATATACCCATCACACATCCTCCATCCCATAGTCCAGTGCCATATACCCATCATACATATCTGCCATCCCATAGTCCAGTGCCCATATACCCATCATACCTATTCTCCATCCCATAGTCCCGTGCCTATATCCCCATCACACATCCTCCATCCCATAGTCCAGTGCCCATATACCCATCATACATATCCTCCATCCCATAGTCCAGTGCCCATATACCCATCACACATATCCTCCATCCGATAGTCCAGTGCCCATATACCCATCACACATCCTCCATCCCATAGTCCAGTGCCCATATACCCATCACACATCCTCCATCCCATAGTCCAGTGCCCATATACCCATCATACATATCCTCCATCCCATAGTCCAGTGCCCATATACCCATCATACATATCCTCCATCCCATAGTCCAGTGCCCATATACCCATCATACATATCTGCCATCCCATAGTCCAGTGCCCATATACCCATCATACATATCCTCCATCCCATAGTCCAGTGCACATATACCCATCACACATCCTCCATCCCATAGTCCCGTGCACATATACCCATCACACATCCTCCATCCCATAGTCCCGTGCCCATATACCCATCACAC
The DNA here is from genome assembly GCA_033576555.1 of Oophaga sylvatica. Taxonomy (NCBI): domain Eukaryota; kingdom Metazoa; phylum Chordata; class Amphibia; order Anura; family Dendrobatidae; genus Oophaga; species Oophaga sylvatica. The sequence goes on along the minus strand of JARQOD010001448.1, from coordinate 51,784 downwards.
ATCCTCCATCCCATAGTCCAGTGCTCATATACCCATCACACATCCTCCATCCCATAGTCCAGTGCCCATATACCCATCATACATATCCTCCATCCCATAGTCCAGTGCTCATATACCCATCACACATCCTCCATCCCATAGTCCAGTGCCCATATACCCATCATACATATCTGCCATCCCATAGTCCAGTGCCCATATACCCATCATACCTATTCTCCATCCCATAGTCCCGTGCCTATATCCCATCACACATCCTCCATCCCATAGTCCAGTGCCCATATACCCATCATACATATCCTCCATCCCATAGTCCAGTGCCCATATACCCATCACACATATCTTCCATCCCATAGTCCAGTGCCCATATACCCATCATACATATCCTCCATCCCATAGTCCCGTGCCCATATCCCATCACACATCCTCCATCCCATAGTCCAGTGCCCATATACCCATCATACATATCCTCCATCCCATAGTCCCGTGCCCATATACCCATCATACATATCTGCCATCCCATAGTCCAGTGCCCATATACCCATCATACCTATCCTCCATCCCATAGTCCCGTGCCCATATCCCCATCACACATCCTCCATCCCATAGTCCAGTGCTCATATACCCATCACACATCCTCCATCCCATAGTCCAGTGCCCATATACCCATCATACATATCCTCCATCCCATAGTCCAGTGCCCATATACCCATCATACATATCCTCCATCCCATAGTCCAGTGCCCATATACCCATCATACATATCTGCCATCCCATAGTCCAGTGCCCATATACCCATCATACATATCCTCCATCCCATAGTCCCGTGCCCATATACCCATCATACATATCTGCCATCCCATAGTCCAGTGCCCATATACCCATCATACCTATCCTCCATCCCATAGTCCCGTGCCCATATCCCCATCACACATCCTCCATCCCATAGTCCAGTGCCCATATACCCATCACACATATCCTCCATCCCATAGTCCAGTGCACATATACCCATCTCTCATCCTCCATCCCATAGTCCAGTGCCCATATACCCATCACACATCCTCCATCCCATAGTCCAGTGCCCATATACCCATCACACATATCCTCCATCCGATAGTCCAGTGCCCATATACCCATCACACATCCTCCATCCCATAGTCCAGTGCCCATATACCCATCACACATATCTTCCATCCCATAGTCCAGTGCCCATATACCCATCATACATATCCTCCATCCCATAGTCCCGTGCCCATATACCCATCACACATTCTCCATCCCATAGTCCAGTGCCCATATACCCATCATACATATCCTCCATCCCATAGTCCAGTGCCCATATACCCATCATACATATCCTCCATCCCATAGTCCCGTGCCCATATACCCATCACACATATCCTCCATCCCATAGTCCAGTGCCCATATACCCATCATACATATCCTCCATCCCATAGTCCCGAGCTGGGTGGCGTTGAGCAGGGAGTTCCTAGAGATGTGCTGTTATGTAACCTGGCAGTGTGGCTCTGTGTGCGGCCGCTGATGCGATTTTCTACGCTGGTAACAATAGAGCGCGGCGATAATAGAGGAGGGGGTGATTAATTTCTGTCAAGTGCTCTCTGCTCCTTTCTGGGGGGCAGACAATGGCTGGAGCTTATGTTCCCGGGGATGCTAGATTTCTCCCACCGGGTCACTGTCAGCTGAGGTGTTGTCGTGGAGTGAGAAAACTGTTGCTCATAGCAACCAATCACAGCTCAGCTTCTTTTAAACAGCTGTGGTGAAATAAAAGATGCTTAGTGATTGGGTGTGGCTATGTGGAGTGGGCGTGGCTGATACATACACACATACACTCATTTTTATATACAGCTCTGGCAAAAATTAAGAGAGCACTGCACAGTGTTATAAAAATCCGCTTCTCTCCATGTCTGACGGCCATTCCAGTGTCAGCTGAATTCCATCCAGAGTTCACCTCATTCTACTTAATGTGCTTCTGATTAGGTGATCACCTGAACCAAATCTTATTTAACGAAGGAAAGTATAAAAAACCCTGCTGTGATGTCACAATCCTCCTGCAATAGGACAAGCTGGAGGCAAAACAAGTGCTAGTAATATCCCAAAAGTAATAGGAATGAAAAAATAACTTGTAACCATGACAAAGGAGTTGAAAAGAAAAGTCTTGAGTGAGGAAAAGAAGGGCTCAATTCTGGCTTTACCAGCAGAGGGATACAGTGAGCGTCATGTTGCCTCCATCCTTAAAATTTCTAAGACAGCAGTTCATTACAACAAGGTCAAGCAGCAGACATTGGGGACAACAAAGCTACAGACTGGCAGAGGGCGAAAACGACTCTCCACTGACCGGGATGACCGTCACCTTACTCGAATGTCACTCAGAAACCGCAGGATGACATCAAGTGACCTACAAAAGGAATGGCAAACGGCAGCTGGGGTGAAGTGCACGGCAAGAACAGTTCGTAACAGGCTCCTAGAGCAGGGCTCAAGTCATGTAAAGCTAGAGAAAAGCCTTTCATCAATGAGAAGCAAAGGAGAGCCAGGCTGAAGTTTACCAAAGACCATAAGGATTGGACCATAGAGGACTGGAGTAAGGTAATATTCTCTGATGAGTCTAATTTTCAGCTTTGCCCAACACCTGGTCGTCTAATGGTTAGACGGAGACCTGGAGAGGCGCACAAGCCACAGTGTCTTGCACCCACTGTGAAATTTGGTTAAGGATCGGTGATGATCTGGGGATGCTTCAGCAAGGCTGGATTTGGGCAGGTTAATCTTTGCGAAGGACGTATGAATCAAGCCGCATACAAGGTTATCCTGGAAAAACAGTTGATTCCTTCTGCTCAGGTAATGTTCCCCAACTCTGAGGATTGGTTTTTCCAGCAGGACAATGCGCCATGCCACACAGCTAGGTCCATCAATGTGTGGATGAAGGACCACCGCATCAAATCCCTGTCATGGCCCAATCTCCAGACCTGAACCCCATTGAAAACCTCTGGAGTGTAATCAGGAGGAAGATGGATAGTCACAAGCCATTAAACAAAGAACGGCTTACATTTCTGTACCAGGAGCGGCATAAGGTCACCCAAAAGCAGTGTGACAGACTGGTGGAAAGCATGCCAAGACGCATGAAAGCTGTGATTAACAATCATGGTTATTACACAACATATTGATTTCTGAACTCTTCCTGAGTTACAACATTAGTATTGTTGTTTCTAAATGATTATGAACTTGTTTTCTTAGCATTATTTGAGGGCTGCATTTTTTTGTTATTTTGACCATTTCTCATTTTCTGAAAATAAATACAAAATTTATTGCTTGGAAATTCGGAGACGTTGTCAGTAGTTTATAGGATAAAAGAACAATTTACATTTTACTCAAAAATATAAAGAGAAAAAAAAACAAACTGAACATTGTGCAGGGGCCTCTTAATTTTTGCCAGAGCTGTATATATATTTTAATTTAATTTTATTTCATTTGTAATATATATATACTTTATTATATTATGTATAATATTATATTTTTTTGTTATATTATATGTATTATTATTATATTATTTTTTATTTATTTATATATTATTTTATATATTAAAATGATGCCAAATTGACTTATCAGCGTAAATTACAGAACAAATAAAATATAGCTTATATTTATTACAAATGATGAAAAGTGGGAATAAGACACCAGAATTTACATTAAAACTACAATCCCCCACACAAGAAACAAGCCCGCAAACAGCTCCATGGATGGAAAAATAACAAAACATTAAATGTTAAGCTTAAATTTTTTTAACAAATTTCTGAACTTTTTAACCTCTGAAATGTAAAAAAAACCTACACGTTTTTCTTATTATAATTGCTCTCGCCTGAGAATCACGGTACCAGATTATTTTTACTGCACAATTAACTTTGTAAAAACAAAAACAAAAAATGTCAGAATATTGGGTTTAATTTTCACTATTTCACAGCATGTGGATTCTTTTTTCAGTACATTTATTGGTAAAATAAACAGTGGAATTCAAAATTACAACTCGTCCTGCAAAAAAAAAAACGCAAGTTTTGATACGTGTATTTCGGTGGTAAAATGTGAAAGCTATGGCTATTGGAAGTGTAAGGGAGGGACAGGACTGTAATCGTCCCGTCCTTCCCCTATAGAAAACTGTATTCTTCTCTTCGGCATACCTGCATCTCCACGCTCAGCTCCTTCTGGGCACTTCCCAGGCGATGACGATCCCTCTTTCACTCGACCCCCAGTAATGGAGACACAGTCCAGGATAACTCGAACATTCTCTTTACTTACCGTATTTTTTGGACTATAAGACGCACCGGACCATAAGACGCACCCCAAATTTTTAGAAGGAAAATAGGGGAAAAAAAATAATGTGTCAAATGGGGGTCCATCTTATAGTCTGAATTCAGGTTACCAGCGAAGGGATCAGCACAGGTAGAGGAGTGGTCACAGGGGTCGTTCGGTGGTCCAGGCTGGTGCGGTGGTGGTGCTCTGTGTTGCAGGGGTGCTCTGTGGGGTGGCTGTGCACTGTGGGTAGTTGTGCTCTGTGGGATGGCTGTGCTCTGTGGGGTGGTTGTGCTCTGTGGGGTGGTTGTGCTCTGTGGGGTGGCTGTGCTCTGTGGGGTGGTTGTGCACTGTAGGGTGGCTGTGCTCTGTGGGGTGGCTGTGCTTTGTGGGGTGGCTGTGCTCTGTGGGGTGGTTGTGCTCTGTGGGGTGGCTGTGCACTGTGGGGTGGTTGTGGACTGTGGGGTGGCTGTGCTCTGTGGGGTGCTTGTGCTCTGTGGGGTGGGGTCGCAATATGCTTACAAAATCCCGTGGCGGTGGTCCCGATGCAGCCTCCCTGTGGTGCGGTGGTGTCGGGGCTCTGTGATGTGGCGGCAGTGGGGCTCTGTGCTGCGTGGGGGGCTCCGCCGGCATTTGGTCATAGCCCGAAGCCCCCCGCAGCTCCGCTGCTGTAACGCGGTGCCCTCCTGAAAGATGGCCGCCAGGGGCCTCTGTAAAGATGGTTGCTGCATCCTCAAATTCAAATCTCGGCAACGAGATCTCTTCCCGAGATCTCGTCTCCCGAGATCTTGGGACAAGACCTCGTTACGGAGATCTGAATCTGAGCATCTTTCTGGAGGCGGCGCAAGCTCAGATTCAGATCTCCGCAACGATATCTTGTCCCCAGATCTCTTTGCCGAGATTTGAATTTGAGGATACAGCAGCCACCTTTCCAAAGGCCCCTGGCGGCCATCTTTCAGGAAGGCACCGTGTTGCAGCAGCGGAGCTGCGGGGGGCTTCGGGCTTTGACAAAATGCCGGGGGAGCCCTCCACGCAGCACAAAGCCTGCTGCCGCCACATCACGGAGCCCCGACACCACCACGCCACAGGGAGGCTGCATCGGGACCGTCGTCGCCATCGGAGATGGGAAAAGTTTTCTTTCCAGGAGGGGACATACCGTATATTGCGACCATAAGACGCATCCCCATTTTCCCCAAAAAATTTTGGGGAAAAAAGTGCGTTTTATGGTCTGAAAAATACGGTAACTCTTCACACGTTACATCCACAGTTGGCACATCATGTAATTCACTTGTTTCCTTATCTTTCCCTGATTTGCTATCACTTCTGTGCAGTACATGCCCGGACCGGACCGTACTAGACTGCTCCCCAGTACCTTCCTGGCCTGACCTTGCTATAATGACATTTCCTTCAGCCTGTTTCGCCCCAGACTCAAAATCATTAGTCACCCGGTTTGGCTGCCTCTGGTAAATAAACAGCACTAGTGGATACAAAGCTGAGCCCTTAATATGGAAGAACTAAATATCTTAAAGAAAGGCCTTAAATTTGTCCCAAGTACAGATTTTGATTTGTTTCGTAGTGTAAAGGACCTTAATTTGTTTCTGCGTAAGGTACGTTGGAAACATTTTTTCTCCAACAAGACAATCGTGTCTGTCAGGATATGGGGATACCTATGGATCTCTTTCCAGATATTAGATTGCTAAATAGTATTGGAGAAATAAGTCCCAACAATTTGGGAAAAGGCCCATTTACGGACCTCAAGAATAAGAGCACTAAAATGCCACCTCCTACTGGAGATGTCTCCGCAATTGATGTATTTGAGAATCTTGTTGTACAGGATCTGAGGTCTTTGCAGAGGAACAAATCATTTTCTAAATATAATTGTACTAAATCGGAGATCACTCTGATTAACCAACTTGAGCGGGACAACCACATTGTCAATAAGCCCTCTGACAAGGGTGGCAATGTGGTTGTCCTAGACTCTGTTCACTATGAGGAAATGTGTAGTACTCTTCTTGGTGACAGAAATAATTATGAAGTTTTGGCTCAGAATCCAACATCTGACTATATAAAGGAACTTAAGAATATCTTGGATGAAGGCCTTTCTGCTAGGGTCATTGATAAATGTGAGTTTGACTTTCTAATGCCTAAAGATGTGATTGTGGCTACCTTCTACTGCCTGCCGAAATTACACAAGGGTCTTTCTCCTCTCAAGGGAAGGCCCATTTTGTCAGGCATTGGCAGTATTAGCCAGAATGTAGGCATATATCTTGATCGCGTACTTAAACCCTTTGTGACCTCTCTCCAATCATTCGTGCAAGATACTCCGGACCTCCTCCGTAGATCGGAAGGATTGAATGTGGAACCTGAGGTCTATCTTGGCAGCATAGACGTTGAGGCCCTTTATACTTCCATACCCATGACAAGGGTTTGGAAACGGTGTGGTACTTTCTCAATACAAGGGGGTGTCAATACCGGACCCATAGTGAGTCTGTTGTTAGACTTCTTCAGTTCTGCTTGACTAGGAATTTTTTCCTATTTGACCACAAAATCTACCACCAGCTCAGGGGCACAGCGATGGGGTGCCCCTGTGCCCCAGCGTACGTTAATTTGTTCCTGGGCTGGTGGGAAGAAACGCAGGTCCTTAGGAGTGGTCATGAAGTTATCGGACGGATTGAGCTGTGGATCCGGTATATAGATGACATTTTGATTTTGTGGAGGGGAACAGTTGAAAGCTTTACATCTTTCATTGATATCTTGAACCAAAATGATTGTGGCTTATTTTTCACATCTGTTATTGACCCCTCCTCATTGGCCTTTCTGGACATCTTAATTGAAAAGAAAGATGATGGTGTCTGTGATGATACTGGAAGCTCCATGTCTTGTGCTGTGCAGAACTACAGTCCTCATCTTTTTTTTACTGCTGACAGCCCACAGAGCAAAGTCTTCCCCCCCCTCCCTCTCTCACGCTTCTCATCAACCCCCAACCCTGCACACGAGTAGTGTAATCTGAGAGACCAGTGCTGGAGTTTTCCCGCCTCACCGTAAAGGGTCCCCATTGTCTTCACATGTGCTTCCCTTCCTTAGCAGCCATTATGAGGATTCATTCTTTTGGCTTATAACACAGTGGGAAGTTGCGTCAGAAACACGAAAGTCACTGTTTTGAAACATACGCCGACCGGCATCGTTCCCGTGGTACTGGTGAACCCGTAACTCCCACAGAACCCGAGAAATGGAATTCTCGGATCCCCCATGAACTATTTCCTCCAAGTTTGGGCTCATTGGAACCGTCATTTTAAAGTAAGCTCATTGTTAGGTCTGCCACTCTTCTGCGAGGTTCTCAGGATGAAATATGCTCCTGATAATCTTCCAGAGCTTAAACCATGACTTTTAGCCTGGGGAGGTGGCCAGAAAAACCATCCCCTTTTGTGAGGTCAGCAGCCCACAGGTATAAGTCTTGTGGTGAGCCGCCCTTGTGCAGTCCATGCTGTGATGTCCTGACTAAGAGATCTGCAAATGAACTATGACGTGTGGCTCCTCCCCCAGCCAGTCTTGCCTGTAACTACCATGTGAGTTTTTCCACTTTTAATCCTATTTTATTTTCTAACTGCCTTGTACATAACTATATTGCCTCAGCTTGTTACATCTTTTTATATTGTATAAGCACTGCCTGTTTTTAAGGAATAAACCTATAAAATTATTAGTTTGATTCTCCTGCTCTATAAACGAATTTGCACGTGCCTGAAGTACTACGCTACTGTTTTGGGGTTGCTACGGACCCTCTTGATAAATTGTTCCTAAAGTAAATCGTAGCTGGTGGCAGCTTAAAAGGAAGGGGTGTAAAGTGTTAATCTATTGGGTGGCGCTGGCAGTGACGGAGCGGGTTTTATAAGTGTATTGCCTGGCCGCGGCCCGGAGTAATTATAATTCCCTCACTGCAGCGTGCCCAATAGCCAGCACTGTTGTGAATGGGTTTGAGATGAGTTCTGAGCAGAGGCTCCCTCTGGTGGTTACAAGCGGTACTAGTGAGGATTGGGAATCAGGTGTTACTGATTGGTCTTATTTAAGGGAATCATTTTCCCATCAGGGTTGCCGGTGATCAATTGTTCTGGTCTGAATCCTTCTTTCCAGTTTCCCTTGTAGCCTGCTGTGTCGTGTCTGCATCTCCTGCTATCAGATAAGACAATTTCTTATTTTGTGTTTTTGCTATATTTTTGCATTTTGTCCTGCACTTCTGTGGGGGCCTTCTGGGTCCCCTCCGGGGGCTTTTGCCCTCTCAGTTTAGTCCAGCCACTGTGTTTTGTACTTTGGCTTTTTGCAGTTTTTTCAGTGGCTGCTGTTTTTGTTACACCAGAGAACTAATTTAGGTGGTAGAGGTCGTGTGATCTCAGGTGATTTTGAAATTAGTGGAGTTGGTGTTTTTCAGGGTTTTCTGAGATTGCAGTAAGTACCCTTCCTATCCTTTTCTATTTAGATAGTTTGGGCCCCAGCGTTTGCTCATACTATTTTCTTTCTGTGTCAGTATTTCCTCTTGTCTAACCGCCATTACATGTTTGGGGGCTTTCTATTGTCTTTGGGGTTCTGCTCCGGGGCAGATAGCTTTCCTATTTCTATCTTTAGGTGTAGTTAGTTTCTCAGGCTGTGACGAGGCGTCTAGGACCATCGTGGGAACGCTCCACGGCTGCCTCTGGTTGCGGTGGTTGGTCAGGGTACTGCAGTCTCATAGATTCCAACTGCTCTGGTGTATTTCCTTTTTTGCCTGCACTCCTCAGCTACCGTAACATAACATTATCACCGGCCCTAAAAATTGTATGGTACTCACAGAAGGGAAAAAATATTTTGAAGGAAGAAAAGTTGTCAGAGATATTTTTCTGTTTGTTGCATTTTTTTTTTTTCCCTCTGTATCTCTGGGTGCTGGGGAGGATCTTTTCTCCCAATGGAGTTTGCACAGTTGTCTGGCCGTGTGGATCAGCTTGCCACTGAGGTTCGGAGTATTGCTATCTATCTTGCTAGGTTGCCTGTTGTGGAACCTAGGATCCCCATGCCAGATTTGTTTTCAGGGGATCGAGCTAAGTTTCAGAATTTCAAAAATAATTGTAAATTGTTTCTTGCCTTGAAATCTAAGTCCTCAGGAAACGCAGCGCAGCAGGTTCAAATTATCATCTCTCTCTGCGCGGCGATCCTCAGGATTGGGCTTTTTCCCTGATACCTGGGGATCCTGTTTTGAGTGATGTTGATGCGTTTTTTTCAGGCTTTGGGGTTATTGTACGATGAGCCTAATGTCACTGATCAAGCTGAAAAAGCCTTGTTGGCATTAAATCAGGGGCTTGATGACGCTGAGTTATACTGTCAGAGATTCCGTAGGTGGGCAGTCCTGACCAAATGGAATGACGACGCTTTGGCTGCCCTTTTCCGGAAGGGTCTGTCGGATAATGTAAAGGATGTTATGGTGGGATTCCCTGTCCCCTCTGGTCTCAATGATTCTATGTCATTAGCGATTCAAATTGACAGACGTTTGCGTGAGCGGAGAAGTATGCGTGCAGTGGTGTTGCCTTGTGAGCCAGCTTCTGAGCCCATGCAGTGTGATGGAGTGGTGTCTGGGGCACAGCGTCATAAGATTCGAAAGCGCAATGGGTTATGTTTCTACTGTGGTGATGCCTCTCATGCTGTTTCAGTCTGCCCTAAGCGGGGAAGACGTTTTGCACGCTCAGTTGTCTTGGGTAGTGTTCAGACTAAGTTTTTATTAACTGTCACTCTGATATGCTCTCTGTCCTCATTTTCTGCTCAGGCTTTCGTTGATTCTGGAGCAGCTATTAACCTGATGGATTATGATTTTGCTAAACGTTGTGGATTTCCCTTGATACCCCTACAGAAGTCTATTCCCCTACTGGGGATCGATTCTACCCCTTTGGCTGAGAATAAACCTCAGTTCTCTACTCAGGTGATAATGAGGGTTGAACCTGATCACCAGGAGTGCTGCAAATTTTTGGTTCTATATAATCTGCATGACATTATCGTGCTGGGTTTCCCTTGGTTACAGTCTCATAATCCTGTTTTGGATTGGAAATCTGTGTCTGTAACCAGTTGGGGCTGCCAATGTGTTAATACCAACACTCCTGTTTTTTTCTGCCTCCCCCAGGCTGAGGATGTTCCTGACTTTTTGTTTGATTTTTCTGATGTGTTTAGCGAAAGTAAATCTGCATCCTTACCTCCCCATAGGAGCTATGACTGCGCTATTGAATTAGTGCCAGGTAGTAAATTCCCTAAGGGTCGCCTTTTTAACTTGTCTGTACCTGAACATGACGCTATGCGGTCTTATATCAAGGAATCATTGGAGAAGGGTCATATCAGACCATCCTCTTCACCCTTAGGTGCCGGTTTTTTCTTTGTGGCCAAAAAAGATGGTTCATTAAGGCCGTGTATTGATTATCGTCTCTTGAACAATATTACTGTGAAATATCAATACCCGTTACCCTTGATTTCTGACCTGTTTTCCAGGGTGAAAAACGCTACTTGGTTTACCAAGCTTGACCTCAGGGGGGTGTATAACCTTATTCGCATTAAGCACGGGGATGAATGGAAGACGGCATTTAACACCCCTGAAGGGCATTTTGAGTACCTTGTGATGCCCTTTGGGCTCACTAATGCTCCTTCCGTCTTCCAGTCCTTCATGAATGACATTTTCAGGGATTTTGTGGACAAGTTTCTGATTGTTTATTTGGATGATATCTTGATTTTTTCTAATGACTGGGACTCTCATGTGAAACATGTTCGAACTGTATTCCAGATTTTGAGAGAGAATGCTCTGTATGTGAAGGGATCAAAGTGTCTTTTTGGCGTACAGAAGATCTCATTTCTGGGATTCATTTTGTCCCCATCTGTTATTGAAATGGACCCGGTCAAGGTTCAGGCCATCTGTGATTGGGTCCAACCTACTTCATTAAAGGCTCTTCAGAGATTTTTGGGTTTTGTCAATTTTTATCGTAAATTTATTGGTAATTTCTCTGTTATTGTTAAACCATTAACTGATTTGACCAAAAAGGGTTCTGATGTGGTGAATTGGCCTCCTGAGGCAGTCTCTGCGTTTCAGGAACTTAAGCAGAGATTCACTTCTGCTCCTGTTTCTACGGCAGCCTGATGTTTCTCTGCCATTTCAGGTGGAGGTTGATGCCTCTGAAATTGGGGCAGGTGCCGTTTTGTCCCAAAAGATCCAGAGACCTCTAAAAGTAACCCTTGTGCCTTTTTCTCTCGAAAATTTTCTCCTACTGAACGTAATTATGACGTGGGTAATCGGGAGTTATTGGCCATGAAGTGGGCTTTTGAAGAGTGGAGACATTGGCTGGAGGGAGCCAAACATCAGGTGGTGGTCCTTACGGACCATAAGAATCTGGTCTATCTGGAATCTGCCAAGCGACTCAATCCTAGACAGGCCAGGTGGGCCTTGTTTTTCACACGTTTTAATTTTGTGGTTTCCTTTCTTCCTGGCACTAAGAATGTTAAGGCGGATGCCCTCTCGAGGAGTTTCCTTGCGGACTCTCCTGAGCTATCTGATCCCTCAGTTATTTTGAAGGAGGGTGTAGTTCTTTCCGCCATCTCGCCCAATTTGAGACTTGCTCTGGAGGGGTGTCAGGAGGATAGGCCCGAGCGCTGCCCTGTTGGAAAATTGTTTGTCCCGGACCAATGGAAAAAGAGTGTGATGTCTGAGATTCATTGTTCCGCATTGGCTGGGCATCCCGGAATTTTTTGGTACCAGAGACTTGGTTAGTCAGTCCTTTTGGTGGCCTACCTTGTCTCGCGATGTCAGGGAATTTGTGCAGTCCTGCGGGACTTGCTCTCGCTCCAAGCCTTGCTCTCGCTCTAGTGGTTTGTTGATGCCATTGCCTGTGCCCAAGAGACCATGGACCCATATCTCTATGGATTTCATTTCCGATCTTCCTGTTTCTCAGAGAATGACCACCACTGGGTAATTTGTGATAGGTTTTCCAAAATGATACATCTTGTGCCATTACCTAAGTTGCCTTCCTCCTCTGAATTGGTGCCGTTGTTCCTTCAGCACGTGGTTCGTTTACACGGCATTCCTGAGAACATTGTGTCTGACAGAGGAGTCCAGTTTGTTTCCAGATTTTGGAGGACTTTTTGTTCTAAACTGGGTGTTCAATTGTCTTTCTCCTCGGCATTTCATCCTCAGACCAATGGTCAAACTGAGAGAACAAACCAGACATTGGAGACTTATCTAAGATGCTTTGTGTCTGCTGATCAGGATGACTGGGGCTCTTTTTTGCCTTTGGCTGAGTTTGCTCTTAATAATAGGGCTAGCTCTGCCACTTTGATGTCTCCGTTTTTCTGTAATTCTGGGTTTCACCCTCGATTTTCTTCAGGACAGACGGAGGCTTCTGTCTGTCCAGGTGTGACTCTGTTGTTGAGCGTATGCAGCAGATTTGGGACCAGGTAGTGGGGAAGGTTGTCCCTCTCTCAGGAGAAGGCCCAGCGGTTTGCTAACCGGCATAGGACTGATGGTCCTCGGTTTAAAGTGGGGGACTTGGTCTGGTTGTCCTCAAAGAATATTCCTATGAGAGTAGCATCTCCTAAATTTAAGCCTAGGTTCATTGGACCTTATAAGATCATGGAGATTATTAATCCTGTTTCTTTTCGTTTGCTTCTTCCAGGGACATTTAAGATCCATAACGTGTTCCACAAGTCCTTGTTGAAGAGGTTTGTTGAGCCAGTGGTTCCTGCTGCTGTGCCTCCTGACCCTGTTTTGGTTGAGGGCAATCTGGAGTATGTGGTTGAGAAAATATTGGATTCTCGTTTTTCTAGACGAAGACTCCAGTATTTGGTTAAATGGAGAGGTTATGGTCAGGAAGATAATTCTTGGGTGTTTGCTTCGGACATCCATGCTAGGAGACTTATCCGTGCGTATCATAGAACTCATCCTGACCGCCTGGTTGCTCAAATGAGGGTTCGGTGACCCCTCCTCAAAGGGGGGGTACTGTTGTTGAATGGTTTGAGATTGTGTTCTGAGCAGAGGCTCCCTCTGGTGGTTACAAGCGGTACTAGTGAGGATTGGGAAATCAGGTGTTACTGATTGGTCTTATTTAAGGAATCATTTTCCCATCAGGTTGCCGGTGATCAATTGTTCAGGTCTGAATCCTTCTTTCTAGTTTCCCTTGTAGCCTGCTGTGTCGTGTCTGCATCTCCTGCTATCAAGATAAGACAATTTCTTATTTTGTGTTTTTGCTATAATTTTTGCATTTTGTCCTGCACTTCTGTGGGGCCTCTGGGTCCCCCCGGGGCTTTTGCCCTCTCAGTTTAGTCCAGCCACTGTGTTATTGTACTTTTGCTTTTTGCAGTTTTTTCAGTGCTGCTGTTTTTGTTACACCAGAGAACTAATTTAGGTGGTAGAGGTCGTGTGATCTCAGGTGATTTGAAATTAGTGGAGTTGGTGTTTTTCAGGGTTTTCTGGGATTGCAGTAAGTACCCTTCCTATCCTTTTCTATTTAGATAGTTTGGGCCCCAGCGTTTGCTCATACTATTTCTTTCTGTGTCAGTATTTCCTCTTGTCTAACCGCCATTACATGTTTTGGGGCTTTTCTATTTGTCTTTGGGGTTCTGCTCCGGGGCCAGATGGCTTTCCTGTTTCTGTCTTTGGGTGTAGTTAGTTTCTCAGGCTGTGACGAGGCGTCTAGACCATCGTGGGAACGCTCCACGTCTGCCTCTGGTTGCGGTGGTTGGTCAGGGTACTGCAGTCTCATAGATTCCAACTGCTCTGGTGTATTTCCTTTTTTGCCTGCACTCCTCAGCTACCGTAACATAACACAGCACACATCCAAGTGACCCGTCTGGTGACTAATTATCCTAGTGCAGTACACTGACTGACCTGAGGGTAAGGGGGGCCAGAGAGCTGCAAGTTCCTAAGTGGAAGTGGATAAATTTAAATCCCTGCAGTTTACTGGGTCGATGGCACCCGCCGTCGTGGTGGCGCGTTTTCGTCACATTGGCGGCACGGAGGGACACTAGCCCGTGATACCCCGGGCTACCGTGGGCGGACCATGTGCCCGTTTCATCACATTGGTGGCAGCGGGGGATTATAGACATTAGTATCGGTTTGAGCAATCATTCCATTCACTAAAAAAAAACTTCACGGTTCTTCAGGGACCCTGCAACAAATTTTAGAGAACAGACCAGTGTTTATTAGTCCGAGACAATTTGTGACTTGCGGTTACCCCCCCTCTCTTTGTTTTTCTACCTATCTTTTTTTGGCAAACAGGCTACAAGAGGCAAGTTGGTCAAAAAGCAGAACAGGGACACTCAGTGGGAATTTGCGTGTACCACGGCCTTGACCACAAGAACCAAACCAAAGCCCCTGGTCCAGCCCTAAGGAACTGAGAGCATCGGAGCGTGGCGGGCGCGGGGCCCGGGCCCCAAGCCAAGGTGTGCTGCAGCAAGGCCCCAAACCCTGCATGCTTACACCCAGGGCGGGTTGGACCCTTACTTGCAGGGGCCCGGAGGACTCACCGCCGACAACCGGGAAAACCCCGAACTGATCCAGCAAGCTCAAGAAGAGCCACCACGAGGGGCCAAACACGAGAGGCTGAAGAGCCGAGCGCCAACCCAGTGAAGCCAGGGGGAGGCTGAGAGAGCCGAGCGGGAAGCCAGAGAGCCCAATACCACACACACCAATGCCCCCTCTGTACTAATTATCCAGGTGCGAACACTGACTGACCAGGGTAAGGGGGCGCCAGAGAGCTGCAATTCCTAAGTGGAAGTGGGATAAAATATAAATCCCTGCAGTTTATTGGGCGGACGGAAGCAGCCGTCGTGTGTGTGCGCGTTTTCGTCACATTGGCGGCACGGAGGATCACTAGCCGTGATACCCCGGGCTACCGGTTGGCGGACCGAGTGCCCGTTTCATCACAGTTCCTTTCCACCTGACATAGGAAGCCCACAGCTACGAACGCTTTACTTAAATGGGAGAGCTGTCATCCAACACACTTAAGTGTGGGGTGCCTAGGGGCCAATACCTCAGGGTTCGCAGAAACTGTTCTAACGGAGGAGGTTTTTTAAAAACAGGCGAAGGAGCTGAGAGATAGGTTCCTAAGAGGGGATCCCCCATGTTCCTTGAATCGGGCATACAGGGAGTCAAGGATAAAAATAGAACGGAGCTCCTTAAATCGACTTCAAAACTCAAATAGGAGTGAGATGAAATAATCACCACATTTGATAATGGAGCGAGAGAAGTAGTATATTTTTGCCAAACATGGTCGTCTTGGAGACCCAAACATTGAAAGGAACTCACAAGTTGCACAGTGCAAAGAATATTGGAAAAACGATTAGGGAGTTCAAACCAGGATCGGGGAACACATCGGAGACATTACCCAGAAAGGCACGCCTGTAACAGCTACCAGGAGGTGATATCATTCATTCATTGTAGGTATTGAGAGGGTTAAGAAACCACCAAGAGGTGGAATTGGGATAGGATTATTGGGAAAAAGAAAACCCGAGATTTTTTCAACTAAAACTGTGGCCCAGCAGGATTGAATGAACAATTAAATTTTGTTGCTATTATAGGAATTTCTTATGGGTCAGTTGCATTGTTGAAATTTTTCATGTAGCCTATAACTGTTAATGTCTTGTTCCCACGATTCTACAGCTACCTTCAGGTAATCTTTATTCTTGACCCTCACTACTAACCTGCCTTATACCCCCCATTTGGAAGTCAGATTAGGGGTTAATCCCGGAAACAATACTTTCCCTGTCTGAAGAAAAGGCCTTCTTTTTGATTCAGTGCCTGAGCGCGAATGTGCTGGCGTTGTTTGCTTCTATGATGAGGGGCGAGTTATGAATACTTAGTGGCACGCTTTAGTATGTGTAACATATGGCCGGAATCGCAGGGCACGATGTCTGGATTTGGTGCCTTAGTAGGAATGGCCAGCGGTATCGCTGTTTTGGCAATGGGGACGGAATTAAGGTATTAGCTACACGCTGCAGTATGTGTTACTAATGTCTAGACCACGGGGGAATCTGCGCATGAGCATAAGTCTTTGGCGCTATCCCCTCCATGGTTACCTGGTAGGGATTTCAGTGACGCGCCCAGCATGAGTCTTTGGATACATTCACTTCCGGACTGCGTGATCCGGAAGTGAAGGAAACGGCTCACGCGTGGGTGACAGCGGCGGTCAGTGCGACACAGGTGAGTGTCCTTGTGATTGGCGATTTGCTATGAAAGACCGCTTTATCGGGCGCTGATATCTCCACTACTATAAGGCAGCCCGTGAGGTCTTTATTCTACAATATGCCCAGTTGGTCTAATAGGTCCCCTGAAGAGTCACCTAGTGACGAAACGCGTCGGAGGCACGGGGCATACAGTGCTTTCTGTTTTGAGGTCAGATGGGACTTCCCTTGTAAGGGCAAGAGTCCATGGGGTTCGGATATGTCAGCTCTGACAGGCATAATAGGGTCAATTTTCCCTTCAAACCCCTGAGTACCTGACTTTAAGAAAAAGACACATCTGACTCTGCTACATATATGGGTGAGATTTCCATAATATTTCATGTATGTTAATACTATTCTAGGATTATGACACCAGCATTTTAAGCATAAGCACTTTATTTTTTCTTCTAACCCATACAGGGCGAGGCTAGGCTTTTCACAC
>JARQOD010001448.1:0-34739 GCA_033576555.1 Oophaga sylvatica | reverse complement strand
AGACATCCTATCAACTATACCTAACAGTAAACATTTGTATGCCCCCATCTGGTGGCCCATAAAGGAACTACATCTACCCTTATCTATAGAAACTATATACTTAAATGCCCTCCTCTAATGTCCCCAAAAGGATGCACTTCACTTTCCCTAAACTGTACATCAGCATTAGTAAACATTATATATATAATGAAGAGCATGACAACACGTTATAATATTACTTTAGAAAGAACACAACATGATATAATACAGTTCTACAGAGAATGGTAACACATGTATGAATGTGGCAAACCATAAGCAGTGAGTGGTAATACATATTACTATGTAACAGTACCACAAATATTTACATAGATATTACTAACATTAGCAAGCATATAAAACATCAATACACTGAGAACAATTAGAGGAAGGGAAGGAAGGAGGTAATTCTATCTTACCCACTTACAGAAAAAGAGGAGGAAAACTCAAAAATGTAAAAATGACAAAGGCTCTGCGCTTAAGGGGTTAATATTTCTGGCTAGTTCGGCTCACGTTGGACGCGCTTGGTTCTGTGTCATTCTGGGCAGATTTCAGGCATGTACGTTGAGTTTTCGCTCTGCTCACAGTGCGTCGGTGCTTCACATGTGGGGGAGTACCAGACCTAAGAGGGCTCAGATGCTTCCCACGTATCGCATCATGTAAGCCGCCATATGGCACCAAAAGGAAGAAACACGACTGATACAAGTTATTTTTAGTGCAAAGAGAGAGATGGAGATGACAAGAGAGTCAGAAAGAGAGAGACGGAGCATCAATAAAGTAGCAGAACCTTATATCAGGGTAGAACTGTGGAGGTACGTTCTCCCCAACGTTACATGTCCCTCATTATGTGCCCCCGGAGGGTCTTCTGTACACCGGGTCGTCCTGTCTACAGACCGATCCCTGAAAAAGCATTTTCAGAAGAGAAGAATAAAGCAGCAAAGAACGATGATCCGGTGCCATCTTTACCAGGTGGCTGCCGTCTTCTTCGGGACATTAAAGCTTCGCGCTCCCTTTGATTCCCTCTCTGGTGCGTCACGTTGTGAAGCTTTAATGTTGATCATTTGCATTGGGAACGATTTATGTTTCTTACCTGTCAGGTGACAGAATTAATCTTCCTGCAAACTGCACAATTGCTGCAATGTGCTCACAAGTTCGGAAATGAGTCTTCTCCTGCTTACTGATCGTTGACACTTGCAGGATCTCAGAGGACACCATCACTGGACAGTAGAGGCATCTATGGAAAACACTGGAGCAGATATATTACCATGTATGATCCAAGAAATGAATCAACATGGGGCTTCCCATCTAAAGCACATATGGCATGACGGGATATTTGTTACCTGTCCTGGCTCAAGTGCCAGGTTCTGCTTCCTCCATCCTTGTCAGCCTGCTCCCTCTACTACACTGCGCGACAGGTTATCATGGTGTCACATACGTAGACCTCATCAGTCCTCTGATGTCATCATATACATAGACCTCCCAAGGCCTCTGATGTCACATAGGTAGACCTCCCAAGTCTTCTGATGTCACATACATAGACCTCCCAAGTCCTCTGATGTCACATACATAGACCTTCCAAGTCTTCTGATGCCACATACATAGCCCTCCCAAGTCTTCTAATGCCACATACATAGCCCTCCCAAGTCTTCTGATGTCACATACTGTACATAGACCTCCCAAGTCCTCAGATGTCACATACGTAGACCTCCCAAGTCCTCAGTTGTCACATGGATAGACCTCCCAAGTCCTCTGATGTCACATGCGTAGACCTCCCAAGTCCTCTGATGTCACATACATAGACCTCCCAAGTCCTCAGATGTCACATACATAGACCTCCCAAGTCCTCTGATGTCACATAGATAGACCTCCCAAGTCTTCTGCTGTCACATACATAGACCTCCCAAGTCCTCTGATGTCATATACGTAGACCTCATCAGTCCTCTAATGTCACATAGACCTCCCAAGTCCTCTTCTGTCACATACATAGACGTCCCAAGTCCTCGGATGTCACATACATATGTAAGGGAGGACCCGGACTGTAGTAGTGACATGGATTACCGTAACATCCATGTCCAGCCCTTCCCCTACATGAAACGGTGTTCTTCCCTCTGGCGTACCTGCATCTCCAGATTACACTCCTCCTGGGCGCTTCCCAGGTACTAATTGTCTCTCTTCCAGGTGACCCTCAGTAATGGAGACACAGTCCAGAATAACTTAAACACTTTCTTTACTGAACTCTTCACACGTTACATCCACAGTTGGCACAACAGGTGTTACATTAGTTTCCTTTGCTCTCCCTGCTTTGCTGTCACTTCTGTGCAGCACACGCCCAGACCGGACTGTCCTAGACTGCTCCCCAGTTCCTTCCAGGCCTGACCTCGCTATAATGACATCTCCTTCAGACTGCTTCACCTCAGAAGCTGAATACATCGATCACTATGTTTGGTGACCCCCCCCCCCGGTGAAGCATCCGGCCCGTCTGCACTGAACTCATCGAAAGCTCCCCTCAGTTCCTTGGTCCAGCCAACTTCAGCCCTAAAGAGCATTGGCCCAGGTGGTAAGACGCCACATCTTTCCTCTTCTGTCTAGGCCCACTGCGAGACTATGCAGCGGCCGTGGATGACGTGGGTTGCTGCACTTAGAACTTTGCGTGGCTGCCGGTTGCGGCCTAAGCCCTTGTGGACACTTGGGCATGCTGGCCCTGTCTGAGCTAACTTCCTAAGAACCTTACACTACTACCCGGCTGCCCCTCCTACACTTAACCCTATGTGACACTATCTAGCAACTATACTTAACAAGGCCCACTAGTATGCCCCACCTAGAGGCTCACAACAGTACTACACTTACCCAGATATAAAGACTATATGCTAAAGTGCCCTCCTCTAATGTCCCAACAGGATGCACTTAACTTTCCCTAAGCTATACATATATAGAGAACATCAAACACATTATATAATACAATATTATACAAAGGAATATAAGACATGAGCAGTTATATATATACCGTATTTTTCGGACCATAAGACGCACTTTTTTTCCTCCAAATTTGGGAGGAAAGTGTGGGTGCGTCTTATAGTCGGAATGTAAGTGGGGAGGGGGGCAGCGGTGGAGTGGGATCGCAGGAGGCAGGAAAATATCCCCTCTGCTGCAGGAATCCAGCGCTGGGGAAACCACTGGTCCCGATACTTAAGTGCAGTGAATATTAATCAGCCGCTTCCCCGCCCACCTATCAGCTGAGCAGTGAGCGGGGAGCAGCAAATGACAGAGCCCATGGTTCCCCAGCGCCTGATTCCTGCAGCAGCCGGATCTGTGTGTTGGAAGGAGAAGGAGGCGCAGGAGCAGAGTGCAGCAGGAGGCATCACATACCTGACAGCACAGGGGCTGTGCTGATGCCATGCTGAATGCTCCTGTGGAGGACGTGTGATGAGGTCATGAAGAGGGCGGGCTGGAGCATCACATGACCACACAAAGCCCTGCCTCTTCATGATGTCATCACAGGTCCTGCAGACACACTATGCAAGAAAAAAATAATTAAAAGGTTAGTAATGACAGCACATAAAAAAGCACTCTGCCACCCTGTGGTGGACTATAACTCCCAGCATGCCATAGGATCTGCAGGACATGCTGGGTTATAGTTCTCCCATGGGATCTTAAAGCAGCACTCCAGTGTTATCAGTGCTGGAGTGTGGCTTTAAATATAAGCCCTATGCCCCCATTCTTAGGCCGGGGTCACACATGCGAGAAATTTGCATGATTTTTGTGCGAATCTCTCTCGTGAACACCCGGCACTGCCGCCGCACTCGGACCGGAGCGTGCGGCTGCATGCCATGTATTTCTATGCAGCTGCACGCTCCAGTCTGAGTGCCAGCGGCAGTGCCGGGTGTTCATGAGAGAGATTCGCACAAAAATCGTGCAAATTTCTCGCATGTGTGACCCTGGCCTTATACTCACCCTCCAGCGTCTTCACATAGTAGTTTACAGACACCACACTGGTCCCGCAGCACCATCTTCTACCTGTAGCTTCCTACATAATAACATGCTATTATATATAATAACACCACATATAATAGTATGTTATTTATGTTATTATTTTACCACATTTTTTGCTTCAAATATATTTTTCCCTATTTTCCACCTCTAAAACCTGGGTGCGTCTTATAGTCCGGTGCGTCTTATAGTCCGAAAAATACGGTATATATACATAATGGTAACACATCATGCATGTGGCAGTACCATTACTATTAGCAGTAGTACATAACATAATGTAGCAATACCACCAAACGTTTATACTTATACAACGACTATTTACACGACAAAACATTAAACATACTTAAGGGTGGGGCAAACCAGGAATACTCCTTCACCCCCTTACACATAGACGCCCAAGTCCTCTGATGTCACATGCATAGACCTCCCAAGTCCTCTGAACATCACATACACAGATCTCCCAAATCCTCTGATGTCACATACATAGACCTCCCAAGTCCTCTGATGTCACATACATAGTCCTCCTAAGTTCTTTGATGTCACATGCATAGACCTCACAAGTCCTCTGATGTCACATACATAGACCTCCCAAATCCTCTGACATCACATACATAGACCTCCCAAGTCCTCTGATGTCACATACATAGACCTCCCAAGTCCTCTGACTACATACACAGACCTCCCAAATCCTCTGATGTCACATACATAGACCTCCGAAGTCTTCTGACATCACTAACATAGACCTCCCAAGTACTCTGATGTCACATACATAGACCTCCCAAGTCCTCTGACATCACATACACAGACCTCCCAAATCCTCTGATGTCACATACATAGACCTCCCAAGTCCTCTGACATCACATACACAGACCTCCCAAATCCTCTGATGTCACATACATAGACCTCTCAAGTCCTCTGATGTCACATACATAGTCCTCCCAAGTTCTCTGATGTCACATACATAGACCTCCCAAGTCCTATGATATTACATGCATGGGCCTGATTCCCATATGTCTGTCCACACTGTCATCTCTGTTGTTTCAAACCCTTGCAATGGGGAGAATGGGGACAAAACCTTTAAGAAGAAATGCTAGTGATAGACTGGGCTACCAGGAAAGTGTCTGAAAAGAGAGATAGTGCCCACTGTTAGGGACAGCCCTGAGGAGCATGCCAGTGGGTTATAGGAGGATGGTAGAGATATGTGAGAACAGCTATGAGGTCTAGAGAAGTAGCCATGTTGAGGACTTATTGATCCAGACAAGGTGACATTTCGATCTAAAGAAACTTTGGAGGAGAACGAGAGTAGTGGGGCCCTCAGAGCCTTCACTTAGAGCTTACGAGTCTGAGACAAGTATAACTTGCTGTGAGGACTTGTTGTCTGACATTTTGGTTTTAAAAGTATTAACAGAAAGTTCTCACATGATGTATGAGGATGGAAGGACTGAGAAGAAGTGTCCAGAACTGACCAGACTAGTGGAGGCTGAACAATACTGCTAGAGTATATGGTGCACCCACTGCACCCATAGTGTACAAATTTCCTTAAAGAGTCAGTGTCCCTGTTCTTTGACTTGGACTGTGTTGGCCACCTGTTAGTTCGGGGACCAATCTCTACCAGGCAGAATAGACATCGGTTTGTCTATAATCTATGGATGCCCAGCAGGAACCCCATGAGAAAGAAAGTTGCATAGCAGTTGTAAGGACCTTCTGAGGGTAACAGCAACCCTGACACCCTGTGAACAACAGCTAGGCTGGCAGTGGTGTCACTTACAGCTCTTTGGCTCCAATGCAAAATGTCTGGTAGGGTCCCAACTATTATAGGTCATTATTAGTATTGGTCTTCTCACAAGGACCACAGAACCTTTGATTGTCCATTCCTGATTCCTTCTGAACTCTCAGAGTCCTTTATACCATGGGTGACAGTGGTCTGCACGGTAGACATGTCCCTATGAATGGTCCGTGCACGGTCCTGACTGCTGCACCCACATATACACCAGGGCATACACATATACATATAACTCAGAGCAGGCGGCTACTGGACGGTGATTCCAGTCTGCTCGGGAGCCGAGAGGCCATTGATTCCAGCATCCGTGTCTCAATTATGGTTTATTATGAAGCCATTCATCTCAATGTCGACTCTCCATTATTCTCCGGCGCGGCTTTGATAAATTATTGGCATTAAGATACCATTTGCTTTCACACCACCTCTCAAAATGAAAATATTTCCTGCTCTACTTGCATTTCTGTCCAGAGCTCAAGTAACTGTAGGATTGATGACCATGACCTCATCTGCTCAGTCCCAGCCTGCACCAGAGCAGGAGAAACGGGGGTAGGATTATCCCACAAAAACATCTACATTTTTTTTTATTTTGGATGATGTTAGTAAAAGGGGATTGTAAAGATATTTAACACCGAGGACATAGGTGGAAATATCAAAAATATCTTGCAATTACAATGTAATGTGTCATACGGCTTACCCAGAAATAGGTACTACATGTAATACCGCTCCTGACCACATGGTGCGCTGTTATGTGATAGACCAGTGATAAGTGTTACATGTAATACCGCTCCTGACCACATGGTGCGCTGTTATGTGATAGACCAGTGATAAGTGTTACATGTAATACTGCTCCTGACCACATGGTGTGCTGTTATGTGATAGACCAGTGATAAGTGTTATATGTAATACTGCTCCTGACCACATGGTGTGCTGTATATGATAGACCAGTGATAAGTGTTACATGTAATACTGCTCCTGACCACATGGTGTGCTGTTATGTGATAGACCAGTGATAAGTGTTACATGTAATACTGCTCCTGACCACATGGTGCGCTGTTATGTGATAGACCAGTGATAAGTGTTACATGTAATACCGCTCCTGACCACATGGTGCGCTGTTATGTGATAGACTAGTGATAAGTGTTATATGTAATACTGCTCCTGACCACATGGTGCGCTGTTATGTGATAGACCAGTGATAAGTGTTACATGTAATACCGCTCCTGACCACATGGTGTGCTGTTATGTGATAGACCAGTGATAAGTGTTACATGTAATACCGCTCCTGACCACATGGTGCGCTGTTATGTGATAGACCAGTGATAAGTGTTACATGTAATACCGCTCCTGACCACATAGTGCGCGTATGTGATAGCATGATAAGTGTTACATGAATACCACTCTGACACATGCGTGTTATGTATAGACATGATAGTGTAATGTAATACCACTCCTGACCACATGGTGTGCTGTTATGTGATAGACCAGTGATAAGTGTTACATGTAATACCGCTCCTGACCACATGTGTGCTGTTATGTGATAGACCAGTGATAAGTGTTACATGTAATACCACTCCTGACCACATGGTGGCTGTTATGTGATAGACCAGTGATAAGTGTGACATGTAATACCCTCCTGACCACATGGTGTGCTGTTATGTGATAGACCAGTGATAAGTGTTACATGTAATACCGCCCGACATGGTGCACTTATTGATAGACCAGTGATTAGTTTACTGTACTCCAAGTGTTAGTGTCATTATCATGTACCCGAATGTCAGTGTCATATCTGTACTCCAGTGTCAGTGTCATTATCTGGTACCCCGAATGTCAGTATCCTGTACCCTAAAGTGTCAGGTCATTATATGTACCCCGAGTGTCAGTTATACCTGTACCCCAAGTGTCAGCGTCATGATTCTGTACCCGATTGTCAGTGTCATTATCCTGTACCTCAAGTGTCAGCGTCATTATTCTGTACCCCAAGTGTCAGTGTCATTATCCTGTACCTCGAGTGTGTCATTATTCTGTATCCCGAGTGTCAGTGTCATTATCCTGTACCCCCAGTGTCAGTGTCATTATCTTGTACCCCGAGTGTCAGTGACATTATCCTGTACCCCGAGTGTCAGTGTCATTATCCTGTACCCCAAGTGTCAGCATCATTATCCTGTACTCCTAGTGTCAGTGTCATTATCCTGTACCCGAGTGTCAGTGTCATTATCCTGTACCTCGAGTGTCGGTGTCATTATCCTGTACCCCGAGTGTCAGTATCACTATCCTGTACCCCGAGTGTCAGTGTCATTATCCTGTACCCCGAGAGTCAGTGACATTATACTGTACTCCGAGTGTCAGTGTCATTATCCTGTACCCCGAGTGTCAGTGTCATTATCCTGTACCTGAGTGTCAGTGTCATTATCCTGTACCCCAAGTGTCAGTGCCATTGTAATCAGTTTGCTTGATGCAGTGATGGACGGGAGGCAGAGCAAGGGTTAACAGGTTTATTTACAGAGGATATCTCCACACATGGAGACAGAGGGTTAGCAAGGGGTTAAACAATGTAAGTTGTAGAAGGATATGACAAGTTGCAATACAACAGTACAGTTCACGGCGGTAACGATGAAAGTCACGGGTTCCCGTGTCTCGCTGGTGTCAGAAGTTCTGCAAACTGTAATTCCTGCTGGGAACTCAATGGCGCCTGCAACGGCTGCTGCGGTGCCTTTATTAAAGGGGTTCAGCACAAAACGATACCCCATCTTCTCGTCAGAGTGGTCGGTCTCCGGTATCTTCCACTGCCTCTAGTCCATATACTATAGTGGCTAACTAACAATGAGGACCACTGTCCTGTACGAGCCCAGCGTGGCTCCGCTAACATACGCTGGCAAAGTCAGGTCACAAGTGTCTGGGCCGACATTCACTAACACAGTCGGGATGGAAAATAACGGTCACTCTCCCGGCCTCTTTCAGGCGGCACGTGCGCGGTACTCACGATCCTGAAGCGCCTGACACCTGGCTCTATGGCAGTCACCGGGCACACCCTGTACACCTCCTTCTCTTTGTCCCTGCTGTTGGCGGCGGGCGACGGCAGGCGCTGGTCTGTGTGGTGTAGGTGCTCCCCGGACGGTGCACTCCTCTCTTTTGTTGCTATAGCACCCGGCTTGGCTCTGCTGCCACGCTCTGCTCTGCACTGCACGGCTCTAAGGGACACTGCTCTGCTCTGCTGGCACGGCTCTGCTCTGCATGGCTCTGCGCTGCACGGCTCTGCGTGGCACGCTCTGCTGGCAGCAGTCCCGTTTTCCGTATAGCTGCTTGGCACTCCAAGTCTCTCAGCGCAGCAGCCCCTATGTTCCTGGTCGGCTGGAGCACGGCCTGTCAACTGCCCTGTACTCTCTGGAAGGGAGGGGAGTGGAGCACATCGCTCGCCTAACTGCATGCTGCTCTGCCCTGGTGCCCAACTGCCTTCCTTTGCACACTTTTCTTCCTTCTCTTCCGCCCCCCTCCAACAGCAGGAAGCCCCTCCTTTCTAGAGCTTCTCCTAGGCAACAGGGGGAGGTCCGCCTCACTCAGGCTTTCCCCTGGGAACAGTGGATGCAGCCTCTTTAGTTCCGGACCCAGCACGCAGGTATCTGCTGCCACGTCAGTCCCCCTACATTCCCCCTCTCTTTTAGCTCGCCATTCCACGGGCAAGAGTTCTTCGTACTCCTCTATGTCCTCCTGAGGGCCGACAGATGCCACAATTTTCGCAACCAGTCCTGCCTCTCTGGCTCCATCTTCTTCCAGTAAGGCTCTTAAGGGTCACTCTGAACTTTGGGTGGAGTGGTAGGGAACAGGAGTTCATCCAGGTCCCATGGAGCAGCAATCTCCGAGGCCTGTTCCTCTTCATCTTCGACAGCTGTGGGAGAGAAGTCTTCAGACAAACTTTGCTTTGTGACCTTGGGTTTTCCAACTACATCCATTTTCTTCTTCTTTTTCTTCTTAGCTTTGCT
Source organism: Oophaga sylvatica (assembly GCA_033576555.1). Lineage (NCBI taxonomy): Eukaryota > Metazoa > Chordata > Amphibia > Anura > Dendrobatidae > Oophaga > Oophaga sylvatica. The sequence continues at coordinate 24,980 of JARQOD010001448.1, read as the reverse complement.
GCCAGCAGACGTTGGAGCAGACGGTTCGCCCTTTTCTTTATGATCAGCGCGAACCTTAGGGACTTCCTGCTCGGGCTCCTCAGTTTGGGGACTTAGTACTAGCAATTCTTCTCTATAGCTCCCCCTTTCTTTGACAGGCGAATTCCCGTCAGAACTGGAATCGGATGAATCAAGACGATGCAGGCCGGGCCCTTCGTCATCTGCGCTGGGCTCTGTGGGCGTCACTTCCCATTGCTTTTCAGCCACACTCTCTGTCTCACACAGCTACTTCTTCTCTTCCATCCGGTCAGGATCTCGTGAGCTGACGGCCGGCAAACTTTCCACCTCAGGGGACGATATTAGTGGCTCTTCTTTCTCATCGACGAGAACCGTAGAAGCGGGCCTCTCGGGAACACTTGTCACCTTCTCTCCTTTGTCGGGAGCTTCGGATCCAGGTTGGATTTCCACTAGACTCGCCTCCACGCGCCAGGACAGCGCAGACATCTTACCATGGACAGTCGACACCTTTCCCATCTCTTCTAGGCATCCGACGTCGTGGCACTGTCTTGCTCTGAGTGGGGCTCTTCTCCTCCCGCCGTACCATTCCCTCCAGGGGCGACGTTCCCTCCAATTAACAGGACCTACAGAGGGATGAGCGGATCTTTGCCGACGTTTTTCTCGGGTAGGGCAATTTCTGAACAGGTGTCCCATTCTTCCACACGCCCAGCACTCATGTCTGTGTCTGTCTGGTGGGCGCTTTGGTCTGGAACGTCGACCTCAGTGGGAAGCATATCTCACTTGCGTTTGCTCTTTACTCCAGGATATGGAGTTACACTCTGGAGCCGCCACTGAAGCTTCTTTCATGCTCACTTCTTCCCAATTCTATTGACTCCCAGCCGTATATCGCGGGACCACTTCGGCTCTTCCTCGTTTGGGGTGGGTACTCCACAACACCGGACCATCCCTGTCAAGGCTGCAACCCCCTGCTCCTGCTCGCGTATACACGCTTCGCTCGCCACTTTAGTAAATGTCATGCGTGGGTTTGTCCGCAAGCGCTCCCCAAAGCTGCTTTAACAGCACGTCTCGCAAGCCTGTCACCAGCTGATCTCGCAGCACTAGGTCAGGGGGTCCTAAACCTGCGCCGTCTTTCTTAATAATGGCAGTATGGATTTCCTGTAGCACGTTCATATACTGCGTCACAGTCTCCCCCTCTCTTTGAATACGCCTAAAAAAAGCATGCATAACTCCCCTACATAAGTGGGGTCACCATGTGTCTCCTCTAGTATCTGTAACACCTTTTCAAAAGAGTCTCGCTCATGGGGAGGTCGCAGCATGACTGAGTCCCTTGCTTCTCCGTCTGGGGCCATCAAGGCAATCTCCGCCTCTAACGCAGGGGTCATGGGGTACATCCTCATCATCCCCCTGACCCGCTCAGTCCAGCTCCACAACGAGGTGTTACTTCCAGTAAACTTCAGGAGGTTGCTCCATACTGCCCCCAGTGGTATACTGGCCCTTGGGGCACCCCCGACCGCTTGGTCTGACATCCCTGCGTCTGGAGACTGCATCCTACCGACTACGCCAAGTGTAAGCAGGTTGCATGTCGGATGCAGTGATGGACGGGAGGCAGAATAAGGGTTAACAGGCTTATTTACAGAGGATAACTCCACGCAGTGAGACAGAGGGTTAGCAAGGGGTTAAACAATATAAGTTGTAGAAGGATATGACAAGTTGCAATACAACGGTACAGTTCATGGCCGTAACGATGAAAGTCACGGGTTCCCGTGTCTCGCTGGTGTCAGAAGTTCTGCAAACAGTAATTCCTGCTGGGAACTCAATGGCGCCTGCAACGGCTGGCACGGTGCCATTATTAAAGGGGTTCAGCACACAACGATACCCCATCTTTTGGTCAGAGTGGTCGGTCTCCGGTATCTTCCACTGCCTCTAGTCCATATACTATAGTGGCTCAATAACGATGAGGACCACTGTCCTGTACGAGCCCAGCGTGGCTCCGCTAACATACGCTGGCAAAGTCAGGTCACAAGAGTCTGGGCCGACATTCACTAGCACAGTCGGGATAGAAAATAGCGGTCACTCTCCCGGCCTCTTTCAGGCGGCACGTGCGCGGTACTCATGATCCTGAAGCGCCTGACACCTGGCTCTATGGCGGTCACCGGGCACACCCTGTATGCCTCCTTCTCTTTTGTCCCCGCTGTTGGCAGCTGGCGACGGCAGGCGCTTGTCTGTGTGGCATAGGTGCTCCCCGGACAGAGCACTCCTCTCTTTTGTTGCTATAGCACCCGGCTTGGCTCTGCTGGCACGGCTCTGCTCTGCACGGCTCTGCGCGGCACGGCTCTGCTGGCGGTAGTCACGCTTTCTGTATTGCTGCTTGCCACTCCAAGTCTCTCAGCGCAGCAGCCCCTATGTTCCTGGTCAGCTGGAACACGGCCTGTCAACTGCCCTGTACTCTTTGGCGAGGAGGGGAGTGGAGCACACTGCTCGCCTGACTGCGTGCTGCTCTGCCCTGGTGCCCAGCTGCCTTCCTTCACGCGTTTTTCTTCCTTCTCTTCAGTCCCCCCTCCGACAGCAGGAAGCCCCTCCTCTCTAGAGCTTCTCCCAGGCAACAGGGGGAGGTCCGCCTCACTCAGGCTTTCCCCCGGGAACAGTGGATGCAGCCTCTCAAGTTCCGGACCCAGCATGCAGGTACCTGCTGCCACGTCAGTCCCCCTACATTATTATTCTGTACCCCGAGTGTCAGTGTCATTATCCTGTACCCTGAGTGTCAGTGTCACTATCTGTGTAGCCCTGGTATGTAAGGCACACAGGATCTGGAGAATGCACAGTAAGGTAACAGTTAAAGCTTGACACTCACTTACATTTCAGACACACCCACAGGGGTGTATAGGGGAGTGACGTGTAGCACAGTGAGTCAGTCAGTCTAGCTTCCTGTCATCGTACAGAGCAGTCAGGGCTAGTTCTTCTTAGACAGTGAGGATTCCTGTCAGAGCTCTGGGTGAGCAGAAGATTAGTTCCTGCCAATTCAACGAAGTGGAGTCTAGTAACGGATGACTAGTTATCATCCCGAGTCTAGTCAGAGTTACCTTTTACTCAGTCTGAACTTTGAAGAAACTGAGAGTTACTCAGTGAGACCAAGGAAGAAAACTGACTTTCTATCTTCACGCTTCAGTGCTACATTGAAAGCAGAAGCAGGGCGAAGGGCATAGTGGGAAGGATTCAGAAGTGCCTTAAGGATCGGATTATCCTGCACATTGTCACCGGTCACTGGGGACCGAAGCGTCACTATAGCTCCAGGCATAGTGATAGAAAAGCCAGAGTCTTACTGGACCTTAGGTTGCAGAAAGCCGCCCTTAGAGTGCCAGTACGTAACCGAGTCAGGAGAACAAGACTTCTGAGTCCGGCGCGCGGCAAAAGAAAGTACTTAGTTCACCACTTATAAGGCTCTATCACAAAACCGGCCGGGCAGTACAGCTAGTGGGAAAAGCTGAAAACTATAGAGTTAACTTAGCTACAGGCAAGCTTGGACTCACTCATCATTTGGAAAGAGAAGGAGGCCTGTAACCTGCTCAACTGTTACCGCTACGTGCATTCATCCACCCCGAACAGCCTCCCTGGGACCTGCCTGAACAACTTGAAGTAAAGGTATGGAAAGAAGCTTCTATGTGTGAGACTGAGTTATTTGATTGCATCCCTGCACAACCCCATAGACTTCCATGGGCTCGGCTTTGAGTACCCCATTGCTCTGGTAAACCACAATTGTGGTGCGGGTCAAGACAACTTGGCGTCACGAACAGGATATATACCTATCCCTTGTAAATATTCCCCCAACATACGCCTGACCGTCAGGGCCACAGACCGAGCCACCGCTACCTGTGACAACCCCATAGACTTCCATGGGCTCGGCTCTGAGTACCCCATTGCTCTGGTAAACCACAATTGTGGTGCGGGTCAAGACAACTTGGCGTCACGAACAGGATCCGAAACTTGCAGAATTGCGAGCCCTGTGTGCCTGTGGAGTGTTTTGGTGAAAAAGACTGTTGCTATTGTTTGGCGCCAAATACCGCCATATTTGCCGCCATATTCGCGCCCTGAGGCGCTGGAGAAGAAGGTGGGCGTACCTGAAGGAGCGCGCAAAGTCTTGGACACGCCCCCGGCTCTGACTCAGCGGCAGGTCCTGCGACAGGAAGTGGACGCTCTGACATCAGAGCGCCTGCGACGAAGGTCCTGTTCCTACTGCTGTGCCTGGGAAATAGCAGCTTCTGAAACCGGTAGGCTCCGTTTAACCAAGGGGGCGCTAATATGTTGCAACAACCGGCCGACAGTGCGGCCCCAGCCGGAGGACCCGACTCCGCACCGCGTGGCGTTGTAGCGCCAGATGGGGGCGCAGGCCCAGCACTCAGTCCGGTGGTCCCGCTCATGCCACTAACGCTTCCATATATGCCTGGGCGAAATGGCTTCCTCAGTACAGCGGCGAGCCAGGCACTTTAGCAGGATTCAAACGGAAGATATGCAGTGTCCTGGAAATGTACTCTATGTCTGAGAGGCAAAAAGCTGCAGTATTAATAGGGCAGCTAACTGGCGCTGCTGAGAGAGAAGTGGAGACTTGGGCTACCACGGACCAGGAGTTGGTGCCTGCAATCCTCTTAAAGTTACAGGCCATTTTTGAAGATCGCACCGAAACAGATCTCCGGATGGCATTCTATAACTGTTCACAGCAACCAAGTGACAGCATAAGCGACTATGCCTGCCGACTACAAGGGGCCCTGAGAGCCCTCAAGCAGGTTAATACCATAAGTGTCATTGATGAAAATAAGATGCTAAAAGAACAATTTGTGCAGGGACTGAGGTCCCAAGCGGAACGCAGAACTGTGAATTGGTGGTCTTTAGATCACCCTGATGCTACCTTTGATGCCCTAAAGGACATGGCAATAAAAGGGCTGCGGCCCCTGGGCAAACCTGAGGTGGCAACCCAACATCGTCAGGGTGAAGTCACTCTGGAGCCGGCGGCAACCCCCTTTTCCTCGCTAGTGGCCGAAACCAAAACGCAGGTGACACCCCCTAGTGAATTGGACTGTCTGCGCTCAGAGGTGCGCCAGCTGACTAAAAATCTGGCTGCTGTGATGAGTGCCCTGCAGCTGCGGAAAGAGGAAGAAGGGAAGATCTTATTAGCTGATTGCCCAGAAGACGTCCCGTGGATGAACCGGAGAAGAAGGAAGACGTCGCCCCCCCGGAGGAGGACAACGCCACCCCCAGGAGCGACCTCTGATCAACACCCTCCTCGTCGGGAGATCACCTGTTACCGATGCAACCGGAAAGGTCATATGTCTCCACAGTGTCCTTTAAACGGGCAGAACCTGGGTCCGAGGGCCAACACCCAGGAGGAGACCCGTCAGGCCCCCTAGACTGGAACCGCAGGTATGTGGGTGGCGAACCTACCTGTCTATCATTCTAGATGGTATTGCTGTTCCGGCATTGTTAGATACTGGGTCTCAGGTGACCCTAATACCTGATGCCCTATATACTAAGTTCTGGTCAATGGACAGTCTTAAACCCCCGAGCCCTGACTTTACCGTGTATGCTTCTAATGGTCTTCCTGTAGAAGTACTCGGGACAAAATGTGTAGATGTGAAAGTGGGCAGAGAGGAGTTGAAAGACCAGGGGCTTCTGGTAGTAAAGACTGTAAATGAGGAGAACGGTTTAAATATAATTTTGGGTACTAACATTATCAGTAATTGTTTGGGAGAAGTTGTGTTCTTACTCCAACAGCTTGCTGAGATTGCCCGACCAAGGCAGAAAGGAGTAATCCAAAGAGAGATCCGGGCCCTGGTGTGTCAGCAGCAAGCGAAGCTTACAGACGGCGAAATTGGTAATGTACGGGTCACTGACTCGAATCCCATTGTGATACCCCCAATGAGTGAAATGATAATCTGGTGCAGGGCAGCCATAGGTCTGAGAGGACAGAATTACCAAGCTGTAGTAGAACCCCACCATTCAGAACATAGACCTACACTTATGACTGCTAGGGGAGTAGTGGAAGTGGTGAATGGAAGAGTACCGGTACGGCTTCTCAACTGGGGAGATGATGAGGTAAACTTACCCCGTTATGCAACCATTGCTAAACTACATGCTGTTGACAATAATTCTATTCTCCCGGCTGAGTCCTTAGACTCCCGCCAAATAGCGGAGGACAATGACCCGGCAACCCAGGTGGCGGAATGGTGTCAGCAACTCCATGTTGGGACGGAACACCACTCCCACTCACCAGAAGCAAGGGGTATTACGGGTGGTGCAAGAGTACGCCCAAGTGTTATGTTACGGTAGCTGAGGAGTGCAGGTAAAAAAGGAAATACACCAGAGCAGTTGGAATCTATGAGATTGCAGTACCCTGACTAACCACCACAACTAGAGGCAGCCGTGGAGCGTTCCTACGATGGTCCTAGACGCCTCGTCACAGCCTGAGAAACTAACTACACCTAAAGATAGAAATAGGAAAGCTATCTGCCCCGGAGCAGAACCCCAAAGATAATAGAAAGCCCCCAAACATATAATGGCGGTTAGACAAGAGGAAATACTGACACAGAAAGAAAATAGTATGAGCAAACGCTGGGGCCCAAACTATCTAAATAGAAAAGGACAGGAAGGGTACTTACTGCAATCCCAGAAAACCCTGAAAAACACCAACATACTAATTTCAAAATCACCTGAGATCACACGACCTCTACCACCTAAATTAGTTCTCTGGTGTAACAAAAACAGCAGCCACTGAAAAAACTGCAAAAAGCAAAAGTACAAAACACAGTGGCTGGACTAAACTGAGAGGGCAAAAAGCCCCCGGAGGGGACCCAGAAGGCCCCCACAGAAGTGCAGGACAAAATGCAAAAATATAGCAAAAACACAAAATAAGAAATTGTCTTATCTGATAGCAGGAGATGCAGACACGACACAGCAGGCTACAAGGGAAACTGGAAAGAAGGATTCAGACCAGAACAATTGATCACCGGCAACCCTGATGGGAAAATGATTCCCTTAAATAAGACCAATCAGTAACACCTGATTCCCAATCCTCACTAGCACCGCTTGTAACCACCAGAGGGAGCCTCTGCTCAGAACTCATCTCAAACCCATTCACAACAGTACCCCCCCCTTGAGGAGGGGTCACCGAACCCTCATTTGAGCAACCAGGTCGGTCAGGATGAGTTCTATGATACGCACGGATAAGTCTCCTAGCATGGATGTCCGAAGCAAACACCCAAGAATTATCTTCCTGACCATAACCTCTCCATTTAACCAAATACTGGAGTCTTCGTCTAGAAAAACGAGAATCCAATATTTTCTCAACCACATACTCCAGATTGCCCTCAACCAAAACAGGGTCAGGAGGCACAGCAGCAGGAACCACTGGCTCAACAAACCTCTTCAACAAGGACTTGTGGAACACGTTATGGATCTTAAATGTCCCTGGAAGAAGCAAACGAAAAGAAACAGGATTAATAATCTCCATGATCTTATAAGGTCCAATGAACCTAGGCTTAAATTTAGGAGATGCTACTCTCATAGGAATATTCTTTGAGGACAACCAGACCAAGTCCCCCACTTTAAACCGAGGACCATCAGTCCTATGCCGGTTAGCAAACCGCTGGGCCTTCTCCTGAGAGAGGGACAACCTCTCCACTACCTGGTCCCAAATCTGCTGCATACGCTCAACAACAGAGTCAACACCTGGACAGACAGAAGCCTCCGTCTGTCCTGAAGAAAATCGAGGGTGAAACCCAGAATTACAGAAAAACGGAGACATCAAAGTGGCAGAGCTAGCCCTATTATTAAGAGCAAACTCAGCCAAAGGCAAAAAAGAGACCCAGTCATCCTGATCAGCAGACACAAAGCATCTTAGATAAGTCTCCAATGTCTGGTTTGTTCTCTCAGTTTGACCATTGGTCTGAGGATGAAATGCCGAGGAGAAAGACAATTGAACACCCAGTTTAGAACAAAAAGTCCTCCAAAATCTGGAAACAAACTGGACTCCTCTGTCAGACACAATGTTCTCAGGAATGCCGTGTAAACGAACCACGTGCTGAAGGAACAACGGCACCAATTCAGAGGAGGAAGGCAACTTAGGTAATGGCACAAGATGTATCATTTTGGAAAACCTATCACAAATTACCCAGATGGTGGTCATTCTCTGAGAAACAGGAAGATCGGAAATGAAATCCATAGAGATATGGGTCCATGGTCTCTTGGGCACAGGCAATGGCATCAACAAACCACTAGAGCGAGAGCAAGGCTTGGAGCGAGAGCAAGTCCCGCAGGACTGCACAAATTCCCTGACATCGCGAGACAAGGTAGGCCACCAAAAGGACCGACTAACCAAGTCTCTGGTACCAAAAATTCCGGGATGCCCAGCCAATGCGGAACAATGAATCTCAGACATCACACTCTTTTTCCATTGGTCCGGGACAAACAATTTTCCAACAGGGCAGCGCTCGGGCCTATCCTCCTGACACCCCTCCAGAGCAAGTCTCAAATTAGGCGAGATGGCGGAAAGAACTACACCCTCCTTCAAAATAACAGAGGGATCAGATAGCTCAGGAGAGTCCGCAAGGAAACTCCTCGAGAGGGCATCCGCCTTAACATTCTTAGTGCCAGGAAGAAAGGAAACCACAAAATTAAAACGTGTGAAAAACAAGGCCCACCTGGCCTGTCTAGGATTGAGTCGCTTGGCAGATTCCAGATAGACCAGATTCTTATGGTCCGTAAGGACCACCACCTGATGTTTGGCTCCCTCCAGCCAATGTCTCCACTCTTCAAAAGCCCACTTCATGGCCAATAACTCCCGATTACCCACGTCATAATTACGTTCAGTAGGAGAAAATTTTCGAGAGAAAAAGGCACAAGGGTTACTTTTAGAGGTCTCTGGATCTTTTTGGGACAAAACGGCACCTGCCCCAATTTCAGAGGCATCAACCTCCACCTGAAATGGCAGAGAAACATCAGGCTGCCGTAGAACAGGAGCAGAAGTGAATCTCTGCTTAAGTTCCTGAAACGCAGAGACTGCCTCAGGAGGCCAATTCACCACATCAGAACCCTTTCTGGTCAAATCAGTTAATGGTTTAACAATAACAGAGAAATTACCAATAAATTTACGATAAAAATTGGCAAAACCCAAAAATCTCTGAAGAGCCTTTAATGAAGTAGGTTGGACCCAATCACAGATGGCCTGAACCTTGACCGGGTCCATTTCAATAACAGATGGGGACAAAATGAATCCCAGAAATGAGATCTTCTGTACGCCAAAAAGACACTTTGATCCCTTCACATACAGAGCATTCTTCTCAAAATCTGGAATACAGTTCGAACATGTTTCACATGAGAGTCCCAGTCATTAGAAAAAATCAAGATATCATCCAAATAAACAATCAGAAACTTGTCCACAAAATCCCTGAAAATGTCATTCATGAAGGACTGGAAGACGGAAGGAGCATTAGTGAGCCCAAAGGGCATCACAAGGTACTCAAAATGCCCTTCAGGGGTGTTAAATGCCGTCTTCCATTCATCCCCGTGCTTAATGCGAATAAGGTTATACGCCCCCCTGAGGTCAAGCTTGGTAAACCAAGTAGCGTTTTTCACCCTGGAAAACAGGTCAGAAATCAAGGGTAACGGGTATTGATATTTCACAGTAATATTGTTCAAGAGACGATAATCAATACACGGCCTTAATGAACCATCTTTTTTGGCCACAAAGAAAAAACCGGCACCTAAGGGTGAAGAGGATGGTCTGATATGACCCTTCTCCAATGATTCCTTGATATAAGACCGCATAGCGTCATGTTCAGGTACAGACAAGTTAAAAAGGCGACCCTTAGGGAATTTACTACCTGGCACTAATTCAATAGCGCAGTCATAGCTCCTATGGGGAGGTAAGGATGCAGATTTACTTTCGCTAAACACATCAGAAAAATCAAACAAAAAGTCAGGAACATCCTCAGCCTGGGGGAGGCAGAAAAAACAGGAGTGTTGGTATTAACACATTGGCAGCCCCAACTGGTTACAGACACAGATTTCCAATCCAAAACAGGATTATGAGACTGTAACCAAGGGAAACCCAGCACGATAATGTCATGCAGATTATATAGAACCAAAAATTTGCAGCACTCCTGGTGATCAGGTTCAACCCTCATTATCACCTGAGTAGAAAACTGGGGTTTATTCTCAGCCAAAGGGGTAGAATCGATCCCCAGTAGGGAATAGACTTCTGTAGGGTATCAAGGGAAATCCACAACGTTAGCAAAATCATAATCCATCAGGTTAATAGCTGCTCCAGAATCAACGAAAGCCTGAGCAGAAAATGAGGACAGAGAGCATATCAGAGTGACAGTTAATAAAAACTTAGTCTGAACACTACCCAAGACAACTGAGCGTGCAAAACGTCTTCCCCGCTTAGGGCAGACTGAAATAGCATGAGAGGCATCACCACAGTAGAAACATAACCCATTGCGCTTTCGAAACTCATGACGCTGTGCCCCAGACACCACTCCATCACACTGCATGGGCTCAGCAGCTGGCTCACAAGGCAACACCACTCCACGCATACTTCTCCGCTCACGCAAACGTCTGTCAATTTGAATCGCTAATGACATAGAATCATTGAGACCAGAGGGGACAGGGAATCCCACCATAACATCCTTTACATTATCCGACAGACCCTTCCGGAAAAGGGCCGCCAAAGCGTCGTCATTCCATTTGGTCAGGACTGCCCACCTACGGAATCTCTGACAGTATAACTCAGCGTCATCAAGCCCCTGATTTAATGCCAACAAGGCTTTTTCAGCTTGATCAGTGATATTAGGCTCATCGTACAATAACCCCAAAGTCTGAAAAAATACATCAACATCACTCAAAACAGGATCCCCAGGTGTCAGGGAAAAAGCCCAATCCTGAGGATCGCCGCGCAGGAGAGAGATGACAATTTGAACCTGCTGCGCTGCGTTTCCTGAGGACTTAGATTTTAAGGCAAGAAACAATTTACAATTATTTTTGAAATTCTGAAACTTAGCTCGATCCCCTGAAAACAAATCTGGCATGGGGATCCTAGGTTCCACAACAGGCAACCTAGCAAGATATGCAGCAATACTCTGAACCTCAGTGGCAAGCTGATCCACACGGCCAGACAACTGTGCAAACTCCATTGGGAGAAAAGATCCTCCCCAGCACCCAGAGATACAGAGGGAAAAAAAAAAAAAAAAATGCAACAAACAGAAAAATATCTCTGACAACTTTTCTTCCTTCAAAATATTTTTTTTTTTCCCTTCTGTGAGTACCATACAATTTTTATGGCCGGTGATACTGTTATGTTACGGTAGCTGAGGAGTGCAGGTAAAAAAGGAAATACACCAGAGCAGTTGGAATCTATGAGATTGCAGTACCCTGACTAACCACCACAACTAGAGGCAGCCGTGGAGCGTTCCTACGATGGTCCTAGACGCCTCGTCACAGCCTGAGAAACTAACTACACCTAAAGATAGAAATAGGAAAGCTATCTGCCCCGGAGCAGAACCCCAAAGATAATAGAAAGCCCCCAAACATGTAATGGCGGTTAGACAAGAAGAAATACTGACACAGACAGAAAATAGTATGAGCAAACGCTGGGGCCCAAACTATCTAAATAGAAAAGGACAGGAAGGGTACTTACTGCAATCCCAGAAAACCCTGAAAAAACACCAACATACTAATTTCAAAATCACCTGAGATCACACGACCTCTACCACCTAAATTAGTTCTCTGGTGTAACAAAAACAGCAGCCACTGAAAAAACTGCAAAAAGCAAAAGTACAAAACACAGTGGCTGGACTAAACTGAGAGGGCAAAAAGCCCCCGGAGGGGACCCAGAAGGCCCCCACAGAAGTGCAGGACAAAATGCAAAAATATAGCAAAAACACAAAATAAGAAATTGTCTTATCTGATAGCAGGAGATGCAGACACGACACAGCAGGCTACAAGGGAAACTGGAAAGAAGGATTCAGACCAGAACAATTGATCACCGGCAACCCTGATGGGAAAATGATTCCCTTAAATAAGACCAATCAGTAACACCTGATTCCCAATCCTCACTAGCACCGCTTGTAACCACCAGAGGGAGCCTCTGCTCAGAACTCATCTCAAACCCATTCACAACACCCAAGTATTTAGCAAGAATCCACTTGATTTTGGGATAATTAAGGGAGTACAACATCATATCCCTACAGGCAGTCATCCTCCCATCAAAGAGCGGTATAGGCCTATACCCCCAGCCCATTATCAGAAGGCTAAGGAAATGTTGCGAGATATGAAAGAAGCCGGAGTAATCAGGGATAGTTGTAGTCTCTGGGCAGCACCTCTAGTCCTGGTTAGAAAGAAAGATGGTAGCTTGAGAATGTGTGTGGATTACAGGCAGGTGAACCGCATAACACACAAGGATGCATACCCGTTACCACGTATAGAGGAGTCATTAGCTGCTCTGAAAATGGCTAACTACTTTTCTACCCTTGATCTGACTAGTGGATACTGGCAAGTGGCTGTGGCTGAGGAGGATCGTGAGAAAACGGCTTTCACCACCCCAATGGGGCTCTGTGAGTTCGACAGAATGCCGTTTGGGCTCAGCAGTGCCCCAGGAACATTTCAGAGAGTGATGGAGAACTGCCTGGGACATCTCAATTTTGAAACCGTGCTGCTATACTTAGACGACGTCATCGTGTACTCCAAGACATATGAGGACCATCTGAAGCACCTGGCAGAAGTATTTGAGTCCCTGTCCAGGTACGGGATGAAGTTGAAACCCTCAAAATGCCATCTACTCAAACAGAAGGTACAATATTTGGGGCACATCGTCAGTTCGGAAGGAATAGCGCCGGACCCAGAGAAAGTCACTGCCATCCAGAAGTGGCCGGAGCCGAAGAACCTCAAGGAAGTGCGACAGTTCCTGGGACTAACGGGTTACTACAGAAGGTTCGTGAAAGATTACACGAAGAAGGCAGCGCCTCTACAGGACCTCCTAGTAGGCCAATCCCTAAAGAGCAGAAATCCTCCCTTCAATTGGGGTAAGGAACAGGCTGAAGCATTCCAAAAGATGAAAGAGATCCTTACAGGCGATGAGATCTTGACGTATCCTGATTACAGCCAACCGTTCCTGCTGTACACCGATGCTAGTAATGAAGGTTTAGGAGCAGTTCTCAGTCAGAAGCAGAATGGCCAAGAAAAAGTCATCGCTTATGCCAGCAGAAAACTCAGGCCAACTGAGAGGAATCCGGAAAATTATAGCAGCTTCAAGCTGGAGTTTCTGGCGCTGGTCTGGGCCATTACTGAAAGATTTAAGCACTATCTGGCCTCCAACAAGTTCACGGCGTACACAGACAACAACCCGCTAACGCACCTGGAAACGGCCTAGTTGGGCGCCATGGAGCAGCGTTGGATGGCTCGGTTGTCTAATTACCAGTTTACTATCAAATACCGGGCAGGCCGAAAGAATGCTAATGCTGACGCATTGTCCCGAATGCCGCATGACTCTGACACGGAAGAAGAATCGGACGACCTGGAAGAAATTGAGCTACCTGCGTTCCATCGAAATGGGGTAGTCCACGAGCATCGAGTCTACAGAAAGCAGTATGGTGCAACGTTAAATCCTTTACCCCATCACAGCTGGAAAGAGACTCAGGACAGCGATCCAGTGGTCAGCCGTATCAAGGAGTTGTTAAGACAGGAAGGTTCCTCCTTGGAAAAGGAAGCACATATGTCAGCCAAGCTCCTGTGGAACGAGAGAAGCCGGTTGTTCCTATACCGTGAGAAGTTGTGCAGGAGATACGTCAACCCCAGGACCCACGAGATGGTCTGGCAGATAGTGGTCCCCAAGGCAGACGTCCAAATGGTGTTGGAAGCATACCATGATCAAGCAGGACACTTTGGCTGGAGAAAGCTGGAGACCCTGTTGAGGTGCCGGTTCTACTGGGTAGGGATGCGCAGCTCCATTGAGAGGTGGTGTCAGAACTGTGGACCCTGTGGTCTCAGAAGAAAGGACTACGGTAGTCAGAGGGCACCCCTGCAGCCTATCCGGACGACTCGCCCCTGGAGATTGTGGCCCTGGACCACGTCAAACTGTCGCCAAGTAGATCTGGATACTCATACGCCTTGACCATGGTGGACCATTACTCTAGATTTCTGGTGGTTGTACCAGTTAAGGATCAGACAGCAGTGACGGCAGCAAAAACCTTTCAAGCAAGCTTCTGCAGACCGCATGGGTATCCGGAGCAAGTATTAACCGATCAAGGACCTGCTTTCGAAGCTGATCTATTCAAGGAATTCTGTCACATGTATGGGTGTAAGAAAATTAGAACAACACCATACCATCCTCAAACCAACGGTCTTTGCGAGAAAATGAACCACATTGTCCTTGATTTGTTGAAATCCATACCGTTGGAAGACAGAAATCGATGGCCGGACTTACTACCTGATTTGGTTGACTTGTATAACCATATACCTGTAAGTTCCACTAACTGCACTCCAGCCTATCTTATGAGAGCAAGGCCCGAAGACTACCAATGGATTTAGAACTTGGAGTGGTAGAACCAGAGCTAGATGACGCTATTGAAAACTGGGACATCAATCGGCAAGAGCAATACAGAAGAGTGCAAGTCTGTGTAGAAGAAAGTCTCAACAAGGTACGGGAAAAACAGGAAGATATTTACAACAGGAATGCTCCTGCCAAGCCTTTGATGCCTGGAGAAGTGGTATTGAAAAGGAAAAGGAAAATGCACAAATTGGATAACCAGTGGGAGCAAGAACCCTACGTCGTACAAGATTCCAAATATGACAATAGAAAAGTTTGTATCGTCAGTAAGGACGGAGGAAGAACAATATCCACTGTGTCCAGAGACCATTTGAAATTGTGTCCAGAACCCTTAAAGTTTCGTGAAGAGAACTCTGTCATCAATCAAGAAGAAAGAAAAGAAGAGGACATACACACGGATCTGGGAGATTTCCCTGCAGATTGGCCGAGACTGGGAGATGCTGTAATAATTCCGGTGTTGCAATTTTATCAGCCACAAGAGGAAGTTCTACCTCCAGCTGTGCCCATGGTGCCAGTTGAGCCAGTTCAGGAGTTACCTACTCCAGCAGCACCCCAACCTGCGGAACCTCAAGAGGAAGAATCATCTGAAGCAGCGCCCCATGCTATGGGAACCCCTGGTGAAGCTGACTCACACCGCCCAGCCATCAGTACGCTTGCCAGGTCCATAGAAAGATTGAGGCAGTTCTATAGTTTGCCGTTACGTAGAACAGTTGGGTTAGAGATTAATATACCTGAAGCTACTCCACGTAGATCAGAACGTACAACGAAAGGGAAGATACCTATTCGTTATCAAAAGTAGTCCTAGCAAACTAGTTTACTAAGTATGGATAATTGTATAAAGTATTGTTATGATATGTAAATTACTTGAAAATGTTTCATGATGGACTCTGAGGCTGAGGACTGAGCCAGCCCAAGAACTGATCTTGTATATAGTTGCACTTTGTGCATTCTCTACCAGCACACCTACCTCTGAACATAAAACCCGTATGGTGAGGCACTGAGTGAGGTCTGCATTCAGATGTCCTGCAGCCCACCCAGGACCCACGTTGAAGGTTTGGTGCGGGTCCTTCACAAGAATATTGTCATCTATTTATATGAAAATGTCTATTTAGTATTTTGTATTTTTCTATGCCTATTGTTATAATGCAACGTTCAAGAAATCCGTACCTCCCTGATGGGAAGAGTTTAAAATGTTACTTGTTTAAATGGAAAACAAAATGTCTTTCTTCTTATATTTCACAGCCCGGGAGTGCTGTATTTTACCAAGGGGGGATGTGTAGCCCTGGTATGTAAGGCACACAGGATCTGGAGAATGCACAGTAAGGTAACAGTTAAAGCTTGACACTCACTTACATTTCAGACACACCCACAGGGGTGTATAGGGGAGTGACGTGTAGCACAGTGAGTCAGTCAGTCTAGCTTCCTGTCATCGTACAGAGCAGTCAGGGCTAGTTCTTCTTAGACAGTGAGGATTCCTGTCAGAGCTCTGGGTGAGCAGAAGATTAGTTCCTGCCAATTCAACGAAGTGGAGTCTAGTAACGGATGACTAGTTATCATCCCGAGTCTAGTCAGAGTTACCTTTTACTCAGTCTGAACTTTGAGGAAACTGAGAGTTACTCAGTGAGACCAAGGAAGAAAACTGACTTTCTATCTTCACGCTTCAGTGCTACATTGAAAGCAGAAGCAGGGCGAAGGGCATAGTGGGAAGGATTCAGAAGTGCCTTAAGGATCGGATTATCCTGCACATTGTCACCGGTCACTGGGACCGAAGCGTCACTATAGCTCCAGGCATAGTGATAGAAAAGCCAGAGTCTTACTGGACCTTAGGTTGCAGAAAGCCGCCCTTAGAGTGCCAGTACGTAACCGAGTCAGGAGAACAAGACTTCTGAGTCCGGCGCGCGGCAAAAGAAAGTACTTAGTTCACCACTTATAAGGCTCTATCACAAAACCGGCCGGGCAGTACAGCTAGTGGGAAAAGCTGAAAACTATAGAGTTAACTTAGCTACAGGCAAGCTTGGACTCACTCATCATTTGGAAAGAGAAGGAGGCCTGTAACCTGCTCAACTGTTACCGCTACGTGCATTCATCCACCCCGAACAGCCTCCCTGGGACCTGCCTGAACAACTTGAAGTAAAGGTATGGAAAGAAGCTTCTATGTGTGAGACTGAGTTATTTGATTGCATCCCTGCACAACCCCATAGACTTCCATGGGCTCGGCTCTGAGTACCCCATTGCTCTGGTAAACCACAATTGTGGTGCGGGTCAAGACAACTTGGCGTCACGAACAGGATATATACCTATCCCTTGTAAATATTCCCCCCAACATACGCCTGACCGCCAGGGCCACAGACCGAGCCACCGCTACCTGTGACAACCCCATAGACTTCCATGGGCTCGGCTCTGAGTACCCCATTGCTCTGGTAAACCACAATTGTGGTGCGGGTCAAGACATATCCTGTACCCCGTGTGTCAGTGTCATTATCCTGTACCCCGAGTGTCAGTGTCACTATCCTGTACCCCGAGTGTCAGTGTCGATGTGTAGCCCAGCTGTGTCTGGAGCCACATGTTCCCAGGAGGATGCAACAGAAGGTAAACCCACAGTGACCTATATGCACACAACACATCTGCACTATTCCCTAGATCCACCAGAGGGAGCCCTTTCGCAGTTTATAAAGGCAGTGTAGACACGTGAGTTACCTCAGAACACCAGAGATCTCAAGTTACCTCAGATCTCCTCAGAACGTCTTAGACAGCAGACAGTCGGTCTAGTCACCTCAGACGAGCTGAGAGGGAGAGATTAGCCTGAGAGAGAGAGAGTTACTGAAAGACTGAAGACTACAGCGTGTACTCAGTTTACTGTGTGGAGTCCAGTAATAGTGGAGGAAGATAGCCACTTTAGCCTGGTCAGAACTGAGTCAACTGAGGTAGTTTCAGTGAGTAAGCGTGCCGACGCTTTGAGAGCGGTGAAGAGAAAGGAGAACCTGCCATCTACTGCTAGAGTGTGCTTATGCTGAAGGTCGAAGTAGGACGAAAGGCGAGTGGAAGGAAAAGAGAGTGACAGAGGTTGAAACAGTATTGATCGCTTACCTCTACTCTGCACCACCGGACACCGGGTCCGAGCTTGCTAGCATCTACACGACTAGTAGGAGATACCGGAGACCCTGTGGGACTTCAAGTCGCAGGGGCCCATCAGACCTGATACGTAACCGGGGTCAGGAAGACGGAGTCTAGCAGGGCCCTGCTTACAGAGACACTGTTCTATCCTAGAGAAGGCCTCACTACAAGGTCAGCCGGGCGTATAACTGAAGACAGAGTTAGACTTCGTTCCATACAGGTCAGAAACTCACACACATACAGGAGTACGGAGGCCCTACACCTACTCAGTGGGATTACTGGACATGCATCCTCCACCCTGACAGCTTCCCAGGACGTGCCTGCATCTACCATCAGTAAAGGTACAGAAAGAGACTTTCTTGTGTGTGTCTGCCTTATTGCCCCCTGCACCCCAACACCGCCATATACCCTGAGGGATCCAGTCTTGCCTGTGGAAGACTTAACACCTTGCTGCCCAGTAACAACCCCTCAGCGGATCTACCCTGCAGCACTGGTCACCCTGACCAGGTACCACAGGTGGGGTCATGAATAAACTGTATATATCCTTAATCCCCTGTAAATATCCCACATTTTTGGTGATCGCCCAGGGCAACGGACCGAGCTGTGCTACCCATGACATCCCCCATTGAAGTGAACGGGCTCGGTGCCGAGTACCCCACAGGCCCTGGCTGTGCGACTCATCTAAACTTGGCGTCACGAACAGGATCCGAAGCTCGCTATATGCGAGTCCTGTGTGCCTGAAGTGGACTGTTTTGTGCAAAAAGACTGTATTGCTGTTGTTGTGATTTTTGGCGCCAATTGTCCGCCATTGGCCGCCAAATTGCAGCGCTACAGCGCAAAGAGAAGGGGCGTACCTGCAGAAAGCGTGCTGAGTCCCAGACACGCCCCCAACACTGACGCGTCGGCAGGTCCTGTGGAGAGCTTCAGTGAACGCTCTGACGTGCCGGGGACACAGGTCCTTCTACATCGCTGTGCCCTGCAGAGCTGCAGCCTTCAGAGAAGGTAGGCCACGCTTAACTAGGGGGACGCAGATATGTCGCAGCCGCAAGCTGACAGCGCGGCCCAGGGCGACCGCTCCAATGACTTACACGCCGGCGCTGCCGCGCAGGATGGAGACGCTGGCCCCTCACCAGGTCCTGTGGCTCCGATAGTACCGCTGACGCTGCCATAACTGCCTGGAGCAAAGTGGCTCCCTCAGTATAGCGGTAAGCCAGACACCCTGTCAGGGTTTAAGCGAAAAATATGCAGCATAATGGACATGTACCCTATGACAGAGAAACAAAGAGCTGCAGTGGTAGTGGGACAACTGACTGGTGCTGCAGAAAGGGAAGTAGAGACATGGACAGCTGCAGACCAGGAATCAGTGCTTTCAATATTCTTAAAGCTACAGACTATCTTTGAGGACCGCACTGAGACAGATCTCCGGATGAGGTTTTACCAATGCTCCCAGAAACCAGATGACAGTATGAGGGACTACGCCTGCCGACTACAGGGGGCCCTGCGAGCTCTCAAACAGGTCAACCCCATAAGAGTACTCAATGAAAACAAAATGTTGAAGGAACAATTTGTACGGGGACTGAGGTCCCAAGCTGAAAGCAGGACTGTGCATTGGTGGTCCTTGGATCATCTTGACGCTACCTTTGATGCCCTAAAGGATATGGCTATAAAAGGACTGCGACCCCTGGAGAAGCCCGAGGTGGCAACCCAGTGTCACCCGGGTGAAGCCACTCTAAAGCCAGCAGCATCCACCTTTTCCCCGCTGGTGGCGGAAGCCAAAACGCAGGTGGCGCCCCCTACTGAGTTGTACTGTCTGCGCTCAGAAGTGCGCCAGCTGACCAAAACCCTGGCCACTGTAATGAGTGCCCTGCAACTGCAGAAGGAGGAAGGAGGAAAGATCCTGCTAGCTGACTGCCCGGAGGATGTCCCTTGGATGAGCCAGAGGAGGAGGAGGACGTCGCCCCACCGGAGGAGGACAACGCCACCCCCAGGAGCGACCCCCGATCAGCACCATCCTCGCCGAGAGATCATCTGCTACCGTTGCAACAGAGAAGGTCATCTAGCCCGACAGTGTCCTTTAAACGAGCAGATCCTGGGTCCGAGGGCCAACACCCAGGACTAGACTCTTCAGGCCCCTCAGACTGGAACCGCAGGTTTGTGGGAGGAAGACCATACCTGTCCATCATCCTGGACGGGATCGCAATCCCTGCCCTGCTGGACACTGGATCTCAGGTGACCATCATACCTGATGTCCTGTATAATAAGTTTTGGTCCATGGACAGTCTCCAGCCCCCGAGCCCTGACTTTGCTGTGTACGCCTCTAATGGTCTCCCTGTTGATATACTCGGAGCCAAAAACGTGGACGTAAAGGTGGGCAGAGTGGAGCTGAAGGACCAGGGACTCTTAGTAGTAAAAACTGTACATGAGGAAAATGGCTTAAATGTGGTTTTAGGTACAAACATTATCAGTAACTGTCTGGGAGAAGTTGTGTTTTTGCTCCGACAGCTCGCCGAAGTTGCCAAGCCAAAGTAAAAGGGAGTGATCCAGAGGGAGATCCGGGCCCTGATGTGCCAGCAGCAAGCGAAACTGACAGATGGTGAAATTGGTAATGTACGGGTAACAGACCCGAACCCAATTGTGATACCCCCAATGAGTGAAATGCTTATTTGTGTAGAGCAGCAATAAGTCTGAGGAGCAGAACTACCAAGCAGTAGTAGAGCCCCATTGTTCAGAACACAGACCTACACTCTTGACTGCTAGAGGGGTAGTGGAAGTACGAAATGGGAGGGTACCTGTACGTCTTCTCAACTGGGGTGAAGATGAAGTGAACTTACCACGATATGCCACTGTTGCTAAATTACATATGAGTCGCACAGCCAGGGCCTATGGGGTACTCGACACCGAGCCTGTTCACTTCAATGGGGGATGTCACGGGTAGCACAGCTCGGTCCGTTGCCCTGGGCGATCACCAAAAAATGTGGGATATTTACAGGGGATTAAAGGATGTATATACAGTTTATTCGTGACGCCACCTGTGGTACCTGGTCAGGGTGACCAGCACTGCAGGATAGATCCACTGAGGGGTTGTTACTGGGCAGCAAGGTGTTAAGTCTTCCATAGGCAAGACTGGATCCCTCAGGGTATATGGCGGTGTAGGGATGCAGGAGCAATAAGGCAGACACACACACGAAAGTCTCTTTCTGTACCTTTACTGATGGTATAGTTGCAGGCACATCCCGGGAAGCTGTCAGGGTGGAGTATGCACGTCCAGTAATCCCACTGAGTAGGTGTAGGGCCTCCGTACTCCTGTATGTGTGTGAGTTTCTGACCTGTATAAAACGAAGTCTAACTCTGTCTTCTCATATACGCCCGGCTGACTTTGTGGTGAAGCCTTCTTGTGGACAGAACAGTGTCTCTGTATGCAGCGTCCTGCTAGACCCCCGTCTTCCTGACCTCGGTTACGTATCAGCACTGCTGGGCCCCTGCGACTTGAAGTCCCACAGGGTCTCTTGTATCTCCTACTAGTCATGTAGATGCTAGCAAGCTCGGACCCAGTGTCCGGTGGTGCAGAGTAGAGGTAAGCGATCAATGCTGTTTCAACCTCTGTCACTCTTTTCTTCCTTCCATTCGCCTTTCGTCCTACTCTTACCCTTAACATAAGCACACTCTAGCAGTAGATGGCAGATTCTCCTTTCTCTTCACCGCTCTCAAAGTGTCGGCACGCTTGCTCGCTGAAAATACCTCAGTTGACTCAGTTTTGACCAGGCTAAGTGGCAATCTTCCTCCACCATTACTGGACTCCACAAAATAAACTAAGTTCAAGCTGTAAACTTCAGTCTTTCAAACACTGCAGTTCCCTTTCCTTCGCTTCCTTCTGAGGCTCTGTCCGAAGTAGCTATCAGGATCTTCCGTCAGACTGATCTATGCACACTTCAAGAGCTACTTTTCACTTTCCTAGGGACCTATCAGTCTGTCACGTTCTAAGGTAACTTTCCGCTCTGCTCATCTGAGGTAACACCAGCAACTAGCCAACTCTCAGCTAGACTGCCTGGAATCACACTCTGAGATAGACTGACTGCTGTCTCTCTCCACAACCCTTATATCTCTAGATACTCTTCAAGGGCTCCCTCTGGTGGCTCCAGGGAAAAGTGAAGGTGTGAATGCATATCAGGTGTGAGTGTGGGTTTACCTTCTGTGCATCCTCCAGGGCACATGTGGCACCAAGCGCAGCTGGGCTACACACATACTGTAGATAACAACTCCATTCTCACGACGGAGTCCTTAGCCTCCCTCCAACCAGCGGAGGATAACGACCCAGCAACCCAGGTGGAGGATTGGTGTCAGCAGCTCCATGTTGGGACAGACACCACTCCAGCCCACCAGAAACAGGGAGTACTTTGAGTGGTACAGGAGTACACACAGGTATTTAGCAAACACCCACTTGACTTTGGGACAATTAAGGGAGTGCAACACCATATCCCTACAGGCAACCATCCCCCCATTAAAGAACGGTACAGGCCTATACCTCCAGCACACTACCAGAAAGCCAAGGAGATGTTGCGTGACATGAAGGAAGCAGGGGTGATAAGGGATAGTTGTAGTCCCTGGGCAGCACCTCTAGTCCTAGTCAGGAAAAAGGATGGAAGCATGAGAATGTGTGTAGATTACAGACAAGTGAATCGTATTACACATAAAGATGCATACCCTTTACCACGCATTGAGGAATCCTTAGCTGCCTTAAAAACTGCTAACTACTTTTCCACCCTTGACCTCACTAGTGGGTACTGGCAAGTAGCTGTGGCTGAGGAGGATCGGGAGAAGACGGCTTTCACCACCCCGATGGGACTCTGTGAGTTTGACAGGATGCCGTTTGGACTCAGCAGTGCCCCTGGGACGTTCCAGAGAGTGATGGAGATTTGCCTGGGACATCTCAACTTTGAAACCGTGTTGCTGTACCTGGACGACGTAATTGTGTACTCCAAGATGTATGAGGATCATCTGAAGCACCTGGCAGAGGTATTCGAGTCACTGTCCAAGTATGGGATGAAACTGAAGCCTTCAAAGTGCCATCTGCTCAAACAAAAGGTACAGTACCTGGGACATATTGTCAGCTCAGAAGGAGTAGCGCCAGACCCCGAGAAGGTCACCGCCATCCAGAAATGGCCAGAACCGAAGAATCTCAAGGAGGTGCGCCAGTTCCTGGGACTGACAGGTTACTACCGGAGGTTTGTAAAGGACTACACCAAGAAAGCAGCGCCTCTGCAGGACCTCCTGGTAGGACAATCCCTCAAGAGCAGAAATCCTCCATTCCACTGGGGTAAAGAACAAGCTGAGGCATTCAAGGAGATGAAGGAAATCCTGACAGGCGATGAGATCTTAGCCTACCCTGACTACAGTCAGCCATTCCTGCTGTACACTGATGCCAGCAATGAAGGATTGGGAGCTGTTCTCAGTCAGAAGCAAAATGGCCTGGAGAAAGTCATCGCATATGCAAGCAGGAAGCTCCGGCCGACCGAGAGAAACCCAGAGAACTATAGTAGCTTTAAGTTGGAGTTCCTGGCGCTGGTCTGGGCCATTACAGAAAGATTCAAGCATTACCTAGCCTCCAGCAAGTTCACTGCTTACACTGACAATAAACCCTTGACACATCTTGAAACAGCTAAGCTGGGAGCCATGGAGCAACGTTGGATGGCTCGGCTGTCGAACTATCAATTCACAATCAAGTACAGGGCAGGCCGTAAGAATGCCAACGCTGATGACTTGTCCAGAATGCCGCATGAGTCCGACATGGAAGAAGAATTGGATGACCTAGAAGAGATTGAGCTACCTGCATTCCACAGAAATGGGATGATCCATGAGCAACGAGCCTGCAGGAGGCAGCGTGGTAAGACATTAAACCCTTTACCTCACCACAGCTGGAAGGAGACCCAGGACAGTGACCCGGTTGTCAGCCGTATCAAGGAGCTGATAACTCAGGAAGGTTCCTCCTTGGAGAAGGATGAGTCTCAACAAGCAAAGCAGCTGTGGCATGAGAGGAGACGGCTGTTTATCTACCGAGAGAAGCTGTGCCGAAGGTACGTCAACCCAAGAACCCATGAGATGGTATGGCAGATAGTAGTCCCCAGAACTGACATCCAGATGGTGTTGGAAGCCTACCACGATCGAGCGGGGCACTTTGGCTGGAAGAAGCTGGAAAACCTGTTGAAGTGTCGTTTCTACTGGGTGGGAATGCGCAGTTCCATCGAAAAATGGTGTAAAAACTGTGCGTCATGTAGCCTCCGAAGAAAAGACTACAGCAGCCAGAAAGCACCCCTGCAACCCATCAAGACGACTCGTCCCTTGGAGATCGTGGCCTTGGACCATGTCAAGTTGTCACCCAGCCGGTCAGGATACTCATATGCCCTGACGATGGTGGATCACTACTCCAGGTTCCTGGTGGTCGCCCCTGTCAAAGATCTGACAGCTGAAACAGCAGCAAAGACGTTTCAAGCGTATTTCTGCAGGCCCCATGGATATCCAGAGCAAGTGTTAACTGACCAAGGTCCTGCCTTTGAAGCCGAGTTGTTTAAAGAGTTCTGTCATTTGTACGGATGCAAGAAGATAAGAACCACACCGTACCACCCCCAAACAAATGGTCTCTGTGAAAATATGAATCACATAGTCATTGATCTGCTGAAGACGGTACCACTTGAGGAGAGGAATCGGTGGCCAGACCTACTACCTGACCTGGTAGATCTGTACAATCACATACCTGTGAGTTCCACCAATTGCACTCCAGCCTACCTCATGCGGCAAGACCAGGAAAGCTGCCCATAGATTTGGAACTTGGTGTCGTAGAACCAGAAGCTGATGTTACTACTGAAGATTGAGACACGAAACGACAGGAACAGTACAGGAGAGTACAAGCCTGCGTGGAAGATAGTCTCAGTAAAGTAAGGGAAAAACAAGAGGAAAACTACAACAAAAGTGCTCCAGCTGAACCTTTTATGCCTGGAGAAATTGTGCTGAAAAGAAAAAGAAGAATGCACAAATTGGATGATCAATGGGAAAAAGAGCCATATGTTGTGCAAAATTCCAAGTTTGACAACAGGAAAACCTGTACCATTAGCAAAGATGGAGGAAAGACGACCACCACTGTATCAAGAGACCACCTAAAACTATGTCCAGATATGTTAAAGCTTCGTGAAGAAGAACCTGTTATGGACAAAGAGAAATCAGGTGAAGTCATACATACGGACTTAGGAGATTTTCCTGCAGATTGGCCTTGTATCGGAGACGCTGT
>JARQOD010001447.1:57553-98064 GCA_033576555.1 Oophaga sylvatica | reverse complement strand
CAAATCCAGGCCTCCATTGGTTAAAAATTTGATTTCCATTGATGATTTTTGTGTGATTTTGTTGTCAGCACATTCATCTTTGTACAGAACAAAGTATTCCATGAGAATATTTCATTCATTCAGATCTAGGATGTGTTATTTGACTGTTCCCTTTATTTTTTGTGCAGTGTTATAATATATATATAATATATATATATATATTTATCTATGTGTATATATCTATTCTTTAGTTTGTGTTTTAAAACCTGTCATTGGAATCCATTATATGTCCGTTTTGCAAGCCAGCGAGAAAATCTCGCCATAAGGATGCAAAACGGATGTCACAAGCATGCTTAGATGCGAGAAAATCGCTTCCTCACATCACAATAGGATGATTTACGGATCACTGTTCAAGGAAAATTTCTGCATATTACGATCGTAAAATACGGACCGTATTTTTATACGTTGTGTCTGACTCCAGCCTTTGTGATGTGTCAGTACATGTCACCTATCCTGGGTCAGGACAGGACAGTACTGTCAGCCCCACGTCACAGTATATATTGCAGGACTGTGTGTTTAGTGTGAATAAGGGCTGAGATTACTGGATTATTAACCCCTTAACGACCGCCGATACGCCTTTTAACAGCGGTCATTAAGGGTACTTAAACCACAGCGCCGTTAATTAACGGCGCTGTGGAAAAAGTGAATAGCGCCCCCCAGAGGCGTATTTTCTCCGGGTCTCGGCTACCGGAGAGAACATGAATCGGGTCGGTTTTTACCGACCTGATGTTGCGATCGCCGTTATTAACCCTATAACGGCGACCGCAAAAAAAAATAAAAAATCTGATGTGCCGTTTCATTTCTCTGTCCTCTGATGTCATCGGACATCAGAGGACAGAGAAAAAGGGTCCCCGGGACCCCCCTTGTGTGCCCCTTGTGGCCCGCGGGCCCACCTGCTTCCTCCGGTGAGCGCCGCCATCTGAATGGCGGGCGCATGCTCAGTGCGCCCGCCGGGTTCTGCGGGGGGGGGGCAATTTTTTCTGGGGTCTCGGCTGCCGAGGGTAGCCGAGACCCCAGAGAACATGATCGGGGTCGGTATTTACCGACCCCGGTGTCGCGAACGCCATTATACTAAGTATAATGGCGACCGCAAAAAAGAAAATGATTTCTCTCCCCTCTGATGTGATCGCACATCAGAAGGGAGATAATGAGGGTCCCCAGGTCCCCCGATCGCCCCCCCTATACTTACCGGTGTCCTCGGTCCTCCCGCAAGCCCCAGAATCCCGGCGTCTTCTTCCTGTACAAAAAAAATGGCGGGCGCATGCGCAGTGCGCCCGCCGATCTGCTTGGCGGCAGATTCAAAAAAAGTTTCATTCATTCTCACAAAAGTACATTTTGATCACTGTGATAAACTATCACAGTGATCAAAATAAAAAAAACAGTACATAACCCCCCTTTATCACCCCCTTAGTTAGGGACATATAATAAAATATAGAAATTATATTTTTTTTCATTTTTCTGTTAGGGTTAGGGTTAAGGCTAGGGTTAGGGTTATAATTAGGGTTAGGGTTATAATTAGGGTTAGGGTTATAATTAGTGTTAGGGTCAGGCTGGGTTCATACTGCGTTATGGCAGTCCGTTAGACGGACTGCGTTACACCGCGGTATAACGCGGTGTAACGCAGTCCGTTAACGCTGCCATTCACCCCCATTTGAGGGCGCATCGCGACGAATGCCGTAAAGCGGTATGCGTTCGCGACGTGCCATCATTCAGTGATGGAGACTCGAACGGGGCTGCAGCGTCTGGGCTCCGTCACCGCTAGCGCAGATGAATCATCTGCTGATTCCTCTGCGCTAGCGGGTATAGCATAACGAGATCGCGTTATGCTATACCGTTACCAGCCCGTCAATGCTATGTGTTGAACGGGCTGGTAAAACGCAAAATGAACCCAGCCTTAGGGTTAGGGTTATAATTAGGGTTAGGGTTACAATTAGGTTTAGGGTTACAATTAGGGTTAGGGCTACAATTAGGGTTAGGCTGGAGTCACACGGCTGTAAAACTTGTGCGATAATCGCATCGCACTGCACGGACTGGCCTGACACCTCTCCTGACCCGAGCATGACAGCGTGATGGAATACTATGCAGAGGTCAAGCTCAGGTCAGGAGAGCCGACAGCCAGGACGAGTTTTATGATGCGATTCTCGCACGTGAAATACGGCAGTGTGTCTCTGCCCTTAGGGTTACAATTAGGGTTAGGGTTACAATTAGGGTTGGAATTAGGGTTGGGATTAGGGTTAGGATTAGGGTTAGGGTTGGGATTAGGGGTGTGTTGGGGTTGGGGTTGGAGCTAGAATTGAGGGGTTTCCACTATTTAGGCACATCATGGGGTCTCCAAACATGACGTGGCGTTCAAAAAGTCAGATTGCGCTCCCTCCCTTCCGAGCCCTGCTGTGCGCCCAAACAGTGGTTTACCCCAACATATGGGGTATCTGCGCACTCAGGACAAATTGCCCACCAATTTTGGGGTTCTAATTTTTCTTGTTACCCTTGGGAAAATAAAAAATAGCTGGCTAAAAAAATAATTTTTGAGGAAAAAAATTTTTTTTTATTTTCACGGCTCTACGTTTATAAATTTCTGTGAAGCACTTTGGGGTTCAAAGTGCTCACCACACATCTAGATAAGTTCCTTAGGGGGTCTAGTTTCCAAAATGGGGTCACTTGTGGGGGTTTTCCACTGTTTAGGCACATCTGGGGCACTGCAAACGGAACATGACACCCATCAATGTCTGCATTCCAAAACGTTATTACTTCCTTTTCAAGCCCTGCTGTGCGCCCAAACAGTTCCCCCCCCCCACATATTTGGTATCAGCGTACTCAGGACAAATTGGACAACAACTTTTGGGGTCCAATTTCCTTGTGAAAAATCAAAAATTTGGGACTAAAAAATCATTTTGTGGAAAATTGATTTTTTTTTCACACCCAGGCATTATAAACTTTTGTGAAACACTTGGGGGTTCAAAGTGCTCACAACAGATCTATATATGTTCCATAGGGGTCTAGTTTCCAAAATGGTGCTACTTGTGGGGGGTTTCCACTGTTTAGGCGCATCAGGGGCTCACCAAACGCGACATGGTGTCCAATCTCAATTCCAGCCAATTTTGGTTTGAAAAAGTCAAACAGCGCTGCTTCCATTCCAAGCCCTGCCGTGCGCCCAAACAGTGGTCCCCCCCCATATATGGGGTATCAGCATACTCAGGATAAATTGGACAACAACTTTTGTGGTCTAATTTCCCCTGTTACCCTTGGGAAAATAAAAAATTGGGGACTAAACGATCAGGTTTGTGGAAAACATATGATTTTTTATTTTCACGCCCGGGCATTATAAACTTCTGTGAAGCACTTGGGGGTTCAAAGTGCTCACCACACATCTAGATAAGTTCCTTACGGGGTCTAGTTTCCAAAATGGGGTTTCCACTGTTTAGACACATCAGGGCCTCTACAAATGCGACATGGCGTCCAGCCAATTCCGCGTTGAAAAAGTCAAACGGAGCTCCTTCCCTTGCGACCTCTGCCGTGCGCCCAAAAAGTGGTTTACCCCAACATATGGGGTATCGGCGTGCTCAGGACAAATTGCACAAAAACTTTTGGGGTCTTGTTACCCTTGGGAAAATAAAAATTGGGGTGAAAAGATCATTTTTGTGGAAAAAATATGATTTTTTATTTTCACGGCTCTACGTTATAAACTTGTGTGAATCACTTGGAGGTTCAAAGTGCTCACCACACATCTAGATAAGTTCCTTAAGGGGTCTAGTTTCCAAAATGGGGTCACTTGTTGGGGGTTTCCACTGTTTAGGCACATCAGGGGCTCTCTAAACGCGACATGGCATCCAGCCAATTCTGCGTTGAAAAAGTCAAACAGCGCTCCATCCCTTGCGACCTCTGCCGTGCGCCCAAAAAGTGGTTTACCCCCACATATGGGGTATCAGCGTACTCAGGACAAATTGCACAAAAACTTTTGCGGTCTTGTTACCCTTGGGAAATTAAAAATTGGGGTGAATCTAAACGCGACATGGCATTCAGCCAATTCTGCGTTGAAAAAGTCAAACGGCGCTCCTTCCCTTGCGACCTCTGCCATGCGCCCAAAAAGTGGTTTACCCCCACATATGGGGTATCGGCGTATTCAGAAGAAATTGCACAACAAATTTTGTGGTTCATTTTCTCTTTTAACACTTATGAAAATAAAAAAAATTGCTTCCGAAGTAAAGCTTTTGCAAAAAAAGTTAAATGTCAATTTTTTCCTTCCACATTGCTTCAGCTCCTGTGAAGCACCTGAAGGGTTAATAAACTTCTTGAATGTGGTTTTGAGCACCTTCAGGGGTGCAGTTTTTAGAATGGTGTCACTTTTGGGTATTTTCTATCATATAGACCCCTCAAAGTGACTTCAAATGTGATGTGGTCCCTAAAAAAAAATGGTGTTGTAAAAATGAGAAATCGCTGGTCAACTTTTAACCCTTATAACTTCGTAACAAAAGAAAATTTTGTTCCCAAAATTGTGCTGATGTAAAGTAGACATGTGGGAAATGTTATTTATTAAGAAATTTGTGTGACATATCTCTCTGATTTAAGGGCATAAAAATTTAAATTGTGAAAATTGCTAAATTTTCAAAATTTTCGCCATATTTCCGTTTTTTTCATAAATAAACACAAGTCATATCAAAGAAATTTTACCACTAACGTGAAGTACAATATGTCACGAAAAAACAGCGGGATTCGTTAAAGCGTTCCAGAGTTATAACCTCATAAAGTGACAGTGGTCAGAATTGTAAAAATTGGCCCGATCATTAAGCTGCAAAATGGCTCTGTCACTAAGGGGTTAATGATATGATGAGCGAACTCGCTTGCTACTACTCGTTACTCGCCTGAGCATCACGGTACTCGTCATACTTGGCGAGCACCGAGCATTTCCGGGATTACTCAGTGGGAACTGGGATCTCCACCCAGCATTTTTGGTTGGACTTTAGAGACCCAATCACGCTGCAGGGATTGTCTGCCAGGCAATGGAACGCCGTAGCCATCTTTGTTGTGGTCGAGCAGT
Organism: Oophaga sylvatica; assembly: GCA_033576555.1. Taxonomy (NCBI): domain Eukaryota; kingdom Metazoa; phylum Chordata; class Amphibia; order Anura; family Dendrobatidae; genus Oophaga; species Oophaga sylvatica. Next base: position 92,990 of record JARQOD010001447.1, on the reverse strand, counting down.
GATTGGCTGGCTGCACAGCATCATCACGAGTATAAGAGACTGGACGCCGCCCTGCTCGGCGCATTCAGCTCCAGATTGAGATAGTGTAGGGAGTGCTGCTGCCGTGATAGGGTCAGTTTTGGCAATTTCTTAGCTAGTGTGGGGTCTACCATCCTAAGCTACTCAAACCCTGATAACCCAACAGTCCTTCTAAGGACTAATTCCGGAGTATCTAGGTTCCAGTGTTAGGTAGGCAGGGGAGTGTAGGTCTGTTGTGAATACTCTGGAGGCAATTTCTGAGCTGGGGCTCTCTCCGGTGGTTGCTGAGGGTAATGAACTAATTGCTGAATGGCCTTCAGCTGGTTCTGAATGGTCTGATATAAGTGACCTGAACTCCCTTCAGCCTTGCCGGTAATCAATTGTTCTTCCTGGTCTTGCATGGAGCTCAGCTTGCATTCCTGCTCTCAATTAGATAAGTGATTTGGTGTTTTTTTTTCCTCTGGTTGGATTTTCCTTGCTTGTTTGCTGCTTAGCAGTAGACTTCAGCCTGGTCCCCTTTTGGGGCCTGGCGTTGCAATTGTGCTCAGTTTGTGTTTGCACTTTTGCTCTGTTCCTGTGTCACTTTTTATTTGCTGAATTGCTGTGTGTTACACCAGAGACCTGATTTAGGTGGTAGAGATCGTGTGATCTCAGGTTTTTTGTTAATCAGAAGTGTTGGTATTTTTGTCAGGGTTTTTTTTTTTGGGTTGCAGTCAGAATTCTTTCCTATACTTTTCTATCTAGACAGATTGGGCCCCAGCGTTTGCTCATTCAATTTTCTGTCTGTGTTCGTATTTTCTTCTGGTCTAACCGCCATTACATGTTTGGGGGCTTCCTATTTCTTTGGGGATTCTGCTACGGGGCAGATAGCATTCATCTTTCTGCCTTTAGGTGTAGCTATCTCTCCGGCTGTGACGAGGCATCTAGGTTCACCGTAGGTATGCTCCACGGCTACTTCTAGTGTTGCGATTAGTTTAGGGTCCTGCAATCCAATAGTTTCCAGCCTCTCTGGTGTATTGCTTCTTTGGCTATTTTTTGCAATATCTCCTCAGCTACCGAAACATAACATAGGTCGCTCTATACACATCAGTGATAGGCCTGCAGGCACTGTATGTGTGTATATAGATCATTGCATACATCAAGAGGGTCCATTCCCGTCCTGTTTTCTGGTGGTGCTGCTGCTACCTGTATGATATATTGGTTGTATATACCTAGCCCCAGGTGTAATTGAAATACAGGCCACACATTTTTCAGTGTGGTTTCTCTGTGCCAGCTCATATCTGTGCGTGCTCAAAGTTTGGCCAGTGTAAGGCAATTTTTTTTTAGCCCTGGGTGTGAGTGCACTTAAAAACACCAGTATTTAAAAAAAAAAAAAAAACAGGGCACAAATTTGTCATACTGGTATCTCCATGCCAGCTCATATCTGTGCGTGCTAAAAGTGTAGCTAGTGTACGGCAATTTTTTTTTTAGCCCTGGGTGTGAGTGCACTTAAAAACACTACTATTTTTTAGTAAAAAAAAAAAACAGGGCACAAATTTGTCGTACAGGTATATCCATGCCAGCTCATATCTGTGCGTGCTCAAAGTTTTGTCAGGGTTCGCCAATTTAATTTTTTGCCCTGGGTGTGACTGAACTTAAGGACAGCATATGTTGCATTATTTAAAAAAACGGGCCACATTAAAGTGGGGTCTTACTGTGAAATGCCTCATACATCCGTGTGCCAAAAATTAAAGCATTTTAGGCCAAACTTCCCTTTTTTGGCCAGTCTGTCAGTCTTGTTATATCCAGCAGTCTTTTTTATCCAAAAAATCATAAAAAATTAATCCAGTCTGTGATCTCACGCTGCGGCCTGGTGTATCTGTGGTGGAAAAATCTTTTCTTGGCAAGCATACGTTGCCTAGTTCTGTCTGCTAGCCTTGTTCTATGCCTTTTTTATTGTTTTCAAACAGTAAACAAAAACATAACCCCAACAATTAATACAGTCTGTGATCTCAGGCCAAGGCCTGTTGTATCTGTGGTGGAAAAATCTTTTCTTGGCAAGCATACGTTGCCTAGTTCTGTCTGCTAGCCTTGTTCTACGCCTTTTTTATTGTTTTCAAACGTAACAAAAACCATAATCCCAACAATTAATACAGTCTGTGATCTCAGGCTAAGGCCTGTTGTATCTATGATGGAAAAATCTTTTCGTGGCAGGCATACGTTGAATAGTTCTCTCTGCTAGCTTTGTTCTACTCCTTTTTTATCTTTTTCAAAAAGTAACAGAAAACAGAACCCAAAATATTAATACAGTCTGTGATTTCAGGCTTAGGCCTGGTGCATCAGTGGTGTAAAAATCTTTGCTTTGCAGGCATACGTTGCATAGTTCTGTCTGCTATCCTGGTTCAACTGATTTTTTTATTGTTTTAAAACAGTAACAAAAATCATAACCCAAAAAATTAATACACTCTGAGATCTCAGGCTAAGGCCTGGTGAATCTGTGGTGGAAAAATCTTTTCTTGGCAGGCATATGTTGTATAGTTCTGTCTGCTAGCCTTCTTGTACACTTTTTTTTATTATTTTCAAACAGTAACAATAAACATAACCCCAACAATTAATACAGTCTGTGATTTCAGGCTAAGGCTTGGTGTATGTGTGGTGGAAATATCTTTGCTTCGCAGGCATACGTTGCATAGTTATGTCTGCTAGCCTTCTTGTACGCCTTTTTTATTGTGTTCAAACAGTAACAAAAATCATAACCCAAAAAATTAATACAGTCTATCTCATGCTGAGGCCTGGTGTATCTGTGGTGGAAAAGTCTTCACTTTGCAGGTATACTGATCACATATAATTTTTCTCCAAATAAATCCATTTGTATTGAGCTTTTCAAATATTTCAATAGTCCATTTAAAATGGGCAAGGCAAGGGGCAAGGGACAGGGAAGTGGACGTGATGGTGATGGTGCATGCAGAGGCCAAGGCCGTGGCCAAGCTGAAAGTGGGCCGCAGCAAAGACCCACATCTTCTCGCTCAACCTTCCTGTCCCAGTTTCTAGGGGAACGCAGCACACCACTATTGAAGCCAGAGCAGTGTGAAATGGTAGTTGGTTGGATAGCAGATAATGCTTCCAGTCACTTAGCCACCACCACCACCACCATGTCTTCCACACGGTCAAGTCTGAGTAGCCATGAGTGTGGACCGGCTATTACTCACCCTGATCCTTCTTCCTTCTACCATGCCGAGTTCCCTGAGACAACTGATCCCACACTCGGACACTCCGAAGAGTTGTTCAGTTTTTCATTTTGAGATTCGTGTCTCTCGGCCGCTCCACTTGAAGCGGGGAAAGATGATATTCCATGTAGCGATGCACAAATCTTTGAGCAGCCACGGTCAAAAGAGGTGGACGATGGTGAGATACAATTGCCAGAAAGTCAGGAGGAGGAGTTACGTGCAGATGTGGAAGACGAGGTGGAGGATGAGATAGTGACTGACCCAACCTGGCAGGAGGACATGCAGAGCGAGGACAGCAGCACACATGGGGAAGGAGGCATATTACCCCAACAGGCAAGAAGAAGCAATGTGTTGGCCGCAGACAGAAGGCGTGCATCCGTTCACCGTAACACCAACAGGACGGAAGTTGTCATTCCAACTGTTAGATCTTCACGAGTCTGGTTATTTTTTAAAGACTCTGCTGAGAACCCCAAACAGGCCATTTGCCGCACTTGCCATGCCCGCATCAGCAGGAGTAGCAAAACTACCAGCCTGACCACCACTAGCATGATTAGGCACATGGCAGCAAAGAACCCAACTTTGTGGGCAGAACCCAAGGCTCCAGGAACACTGTCTGCAGGTGACAACACTGCTTCTTCCATTGTTTTGCATACAAGCCAATCCCCAGTTCACCGTGCCTGTGAAGATGCCTCGGGCCATGAACCTGTTGTTGCCCACAGTCAACCAGCACCATCATCAAGCCCGTCCACTCCTTCTCTCAGTGCAGCCTTCAGTTGTCTATACCCCAGTCATTGGAATGCAAGCGGAAATACCCAGCCAATGGCCCACAGGCCACAGTACTTAATTCGCACATTTCTCGTCTGCTTGCGCTCGAAATGTTGCCTTTCGGCTCGTTGAGATGGAAGCTTTCCGCAACCTGATGGCGAAGACCGTCCCAAGGTACTAGGTCCCCAGTCGCCACTATTTCTCTCGTTGTGCCGAACTGGCATTTCACCAGCATGTGTCCCACAACATTACTCGTGCCCTCAACAATGCTGTTACTGGGAAAGTCCACCTAACCACAGACACGTGGACAAGTGCCTGTGGGCAGGGACGGTACATCTCACTTACAGCACACTGGGTTAACAAAATGGAAGCCAGGACCCAGTCAGACCTTGGGATGGAACACATCCTCCCCTCGCCGAGGATTGCGGGTCCTATGTCAGTCAGGGTTGCCCCCACAGTCTACAGCTCCTGCACCTCCTCCTCCTCCTGCTCTTCTTCATCCTCCATCTTAGAAATGAATACATCAGTCAGAAGGTGGAAGAACTGCAGCACTGCCTCAGCCAAGCGGCAACAGGCTATGCTGAAGCTAATCTGCATAGGTGACAAATTGCACATTTCATAAGAGTTGTAGACAGCACTGAAAGAGCAGTCAGATATTTACTTTACACTGCTGAACCTACAGCCAGGCATGTTCGTGTGTGACAATGGCTGGAACCTGGTGGCGGCTCTGAGGCAAGGTGAGCTGACACACATACCTTACCTGGCCCATGTGCTTAACCTCGTGGTTCAACGTTTTCTAAAAAGTTACCCGGAGCTGCCAGATCTGCTAGTGAAAGTACGCCATCTGTCTGCCCATTTTAGAAAGTCAGCTACAGCTTCAGCCAACCTTGCCATGCTTCAGCAGCGTTTGCAGCTTCCGGCTCACCGACTGGTGTGTGATGTCCCCACGTGTTGGAACTCTATACTGCATATGTTGGAAAGGATTTGTGAGCAGAAGAGGGCAGTTGTTGACTACCAGAATCAACAAGGCCGTCGATATACAGTTCAGACTCCACACATAAGACCTCAGGAGTGGACATGGATGTCAGACATACATTATGTACCATCCTACAGAAATTTGAGAACGGCACCAAAATGTGTGAGCGGCGATGACACCATAATTAGCATCACCATCCCGCTTCTCAGCATTCTTAAAACCTCTCTTCTCACAATTAAAGATGATGCATTGCAGGCAGAGCACGAGGTCACGGAGCAAGGAACCATACAGAGTGATTACACTCAGCCCAGCCTCATGTCATCACAACGTGGATTGGTAGACAATGAGGAGGAGGAGGAAGAACAGGAGCTACTTTCATGGGCTATAGACGGTACTACAAGCACAGCTGTCATACCGTCTGTTCAGCGGGGATGGCCTGAGGACAGGGGGGAGGTGGAAGATGAGGAGGAGGAGGACAGCATGGTCAGTCGTCCTGTTAGTGAAGACTTGCCTTTTAGCTGTCTGGCACGCATGGCTGACTTTATATTGCGCTGCATTAACAATGACCCTCACATTAGAAAAATTTTTGGTGACACTCAGTACTGGTTGGTGACACTTCTAGTCCCACGCTGCAAGGACAACTTTCAATCTCTTCTTCCAGAGGCAGATAGGTGCACAAAATTTGTGATGTACCACAGGACCCTAGTAGCAAAATTACTTAAAAAATTCCCATGTGAGAAAGCTGGCAGCAGACGTCAGAGTTTGTTGTAAAGCCAAGGAGTCCCACCGAGAGAGACAGAAGTACAATCCAGCTCAGGCAGGGGAACAATAACAAAGTTCTGGGACAGTTTTCTCAGACCCTCCCATCGGGCCGCCACAGAGGCAAGGGTGGTGGCACAAGAAGTGAAATGTTTGGGAAGATGGTGAGGGAGTACCTTGCAGATCGTACTAACGTCCTCCGGGATTCCTCTGTGCCTTTAAATTATTGGGTATCCAAGCTGGACACGTGGCATGAACTGGTTCTCTATCCCTTGGAGGTCCTGGCCTGCCCTGCTGCTAGCGTTCTTTCAGAGTTGGTTTTTAGTGCCACTGGTGGAATTATAACAGATAAGCACATCCGCCTGTCAACTGACAATGCTGACAGCCTGACTCTTATAAAAATGAGCAAGGCCTGGATTAGGCAAGACTTCTGTACACACACCGAATGAAAACAGCAAAACATAACCAGAAATACATTGTCTTTTTTGTGGAGGTGTATTCTCATGCACCTCTTCACAACCACACATGGGTATCCGCTTCCTGAAACGCCAGAAAAAGCAATACACCTGACAAATACTATTGAGAAATCTGCTATTAGAAGTGAAAGGGAAGAACAAAGACAAAAAAATCTAAATAATAAAAATATTCAAGAAAGAGAAACCAATCACAAACTTAAATGTTTCTATACGAATGCACAAAGCATGGGCAACAAACAAGGAGAATTGGAACTACTAACACAGGAAAATAAATATGATGTCATTGGAATCACTGAAACTTGGTGGGATGATACACATGATTGGAATACAAGGCTAGAAGGATACAACTTATTTGCAAGAAACAGACTTGATAAATGAGGAGGAGGTGTGGCATTGTATGTTAGAAAAGCGTATATGTGCACAGAGATCGAAGCTTCAGAGACTGGGAGTTCTGTGGAAACTGTTTGGGTAAGAATACGAGGACAGAACAATGGAACCGACACCATTGTAGGCATTTACTACAGCCCGCTTGTGCAAGCTGAAGATATGGATGAACTCTTTATGCATCAAATGGCCAAATTCTCCAAAAATATGACATAGTGGTCATGGGAGATTTCAACTATCCAGACATTTGTTGGGAATCTCTCTCAGGCAAAACTAACAGGTCAAGGAAATTCTTATCCTCTCTTGCTGACAACTTTATCTTCCAAAAGGTAGGGGAGAAAACAAGGGGATCTGCTACCTTGGATCTAATCCTTATAAACAGGGAGGAAATGGTTGGGGAGGTAAGAGTTTCTGGGACCCTAGGACCATGCTATTTTAGAATTTTGTATAAGAGCAAGAAGACCTGTGAAGACTCAGACATCAATGTTAGATTTCAGAAAGGCAGATTTTAAGGGACTCAGAAGGAGAATTGGAGGGATCCAATGGCTGGATATCCTTAAGGACAAAAATGTCCAGGAAGGATGGCAAATCTTGAAAAATGTGATTCTCAAAGCACAATCGTTAACAATTCCGAAAAGAGGGAAGAATAGGAAGCAATTAAGGAAACCAGGATGGATGAACACAGAACTTAAACACATGCTAAAAAGGAAGAAAGAAATGTTTATCAAATGGAAAGAGGGAGGCATATCTAAAGAAGAATATAATGCTGTCTGAAGAACCTGCAGGGCACAAATCAGATTATCTAACACTGACAATTAATTAAGGCTTGCAAGAGACATCAAACGCAACAAAACAGGATTTGGGGATATGTCAAAAGTAAAAGAAAAGTCAAAGATGCTATAGGATTTTTACAGGATGAAAATGATGAAATGGTAAGACAGGATATTGGGAAGGCCAAACTTTTAAATTCCTATTTTGCATCTGTTTTCTCTCAGAAAGGAAATGTAAGGTCAACTGATCTTCACTGTCCTATTAAGAGAATAGAAGAATCCAGGATATCTATAAACAGAAAAATAGTGAGGAAACACTTAGCTAACCTAAATGAATTCAAGTCTCCAGGACCAGATGAATTACACCCCAGAGTACTGAAGGAGATAGCAGAAGAAATTCTTGAACCACTCTCCATAATCTTTGAAAATTCTTGGAGAACAGGGGAAGTCCCAGAAGACTGGAGAAGAGGAAATGTTGTTCCTATCTTCAAAAAGGTGGACCCAGGGAACTATAGGCCAGTGAGTCCGACTTCTATACCAGGAAAGATCTTTGAACAAATTATTAAACAACATATATGTAAGTACCTAGATAAGAATGAAGTGATTAAACAGAGTCAGCATGGATTTGTAACTAATAAGTCTTGTCAGACTAATTTAATTTCCTTCTTTGACAGAATCGCTGACTGGGTGGATCAGGGAAATGCTGTAGATATAGTATATCTTGACTTCAGCAAAGCATTTGACAAAGTATCTCACACAATCCTTAATGAAAAAAATGACTAAGTATGGAATGGACAAGGCAACTGTTAGGTGGATTTATAACTGGCTTAGTAATCGGTCTCAAAGAGTAGTCGTAAATGGCTGCACATCCAGTTGGAAGAATGTCTCAAGCGTAGTACCACAGGGCTCTGTATTGTTCAACATCTTTATCAATGATTTAGATGAAGGAATTGAGGGTAAGCTGATTAATTTGCTGATGACACAAAGCTAGAAGGGATAGTTAATACTAGAGAAGAGAGAGAGAGGATTCAAAAAGATATAAATAAACTGGAGCAGTGGGCAGCAACTAACAGAATGGTTTTTAACAGGGAAAAATGCAAAGTACTACATCTGGGCAATAAAAATGAAAAAAGCATATACAAAATGGGAGAAATAGTGCTAAGTAACAGCACATGTGAAAAAGACTTGGGTATACTAATAGATCACAGACTGAACATGAGTCAACAGTGTGATGCAGCAGCAAAAAAGGCAAATACAATTCTAGGATGTATTAACAGAAGCATACAGTCTAGATCACGTGATGTCATTATTGCCCTCTACTCCTCTTTGGTCAGACCTCATCTGGAATACTGTGTCCAGTTTTGGGCACCACATTTTAAAAAAAATACATCAACAAACTGGAGCAAGTTCAGAGAAGAGCGACTAGAATGGTGACCGGTCTGCAAACCATGTGCTATGAGGAACGGTTGCAGGATTTGGGAATGTTTAGCTTGCAAAAGAGAAGACTGAGAGGACACTTAATAGCTGTATACAAATATCTCAAGGGCTGTCACAGTGTGGAAGAATTATCTTTATTCTCATTTTCACAAAGAAAGACTAGAAGCAATGTGATGAAACTGAATGGGAGGAAACACAGATTAGATATTAGAAAAAACTTTTTGACAGTTAGGGTGATCAGTGAGTGGAACAGGCTGCCATGAGAGGTGGTGAGTTCTCCTTCACTAGAAGTCTTCAAACAGAGGCTGGACAGACATCTGTCTGGGATGATTTAGTGAATCCTGCTTTGAGCAGGGGGTTGGACCAGATGGCCCAGGAGGTCCCTTCCAACTCTACCATTCTATGATTCTACTAGCTGTTGCCAGCCAGCTAACGCTTGGCACGCTCATTGCTATCTAATTAACGCTGCTGGTGATTAAACTAAAGTAAATAATGACAACATTCCATAGCACTTACGCAGGTGGTAAATTAAATTAAAATGAAGTTAATAACAATAATAATCATCAAAAATCTGAATAATACTAATGATACATTTTATTCACAGTGTGGTAATGTGTGTGGACAGAGCCTCGTGTAGTAATGTGTGGGGACGGAGCCTCGTGTGGTAATGTGTGGGACCGAGCCTCGTGTGGTAATGTGTGGGGATGGAGTCTCGTGTGGTAATGTGTGGGGATGGAGCCTCGTGAGGTAATGTGGGGGGGGCGGGTTATGTGTGGTAATGTGTTGGGGGTGAGATTATGTGTGGTAATGTGGTGGGGGGCGGGATTATGTGGTAATGTGGTGGGGGGCGGGATTATGTGTGGTAATGTCATGGGGGCGGGATTATGTGTGATAATGTGGTGGGGGGGCGGGATTATGTGTGGTAATGTCGTGGGGGTGGGATTTTGTGTGGTAATGTGGTGGGGGGCAGAATTATGTGTGGTAACATGGTGGGGGGTGGGATTATGTGTGGTGATGTGGTGGAGGAATGAGATTATGTGTGGTGATGTGGTGGGGGGTGGAATTATGTGTGGTGATGTGGTGGGAGGGTGGGATTATGTGTGGTGATGTGGTGGGGGAGCGGGATTATGAGCGGTAATGTGGTGGGGGGTGGGATTATGAGCGGTAATGTGATGGGGGCGGGATTATGAGCGGTAATGTGGTGAGGGGGCGGGATTATGTATGGTAATGTGTTGAGGGGGCAGGATTATGTGTGGTAATGTGGTGGGGGGGCGGGATTATGTGTCGTAATGTGGTGAGGGGCGGGATTATGTGCGGTAATGTGGTGGGGGGCGGGATTATGAGCGGTAATGTGATGGGGGATTATGAGCGGTAATGTGTTGGGGGGCGGGATTATGTGTGGTAATGTGTTGAGGGGGCGGGATTATGTGTGGTAATGTGTTGGGGAAGGATTATGTGTGGTAATGTGTTGGAGGGTGGGATTATGTGTGGTAATGTGGTGGGGGGGGATTGTGTGGTGATGTAGTGGGGGGGCGGGATTATGTGTGGCGATGTGGTGGGGAGCGGGATTGTGTGTGGCAATGTGGTGGAGGGGCGGAATTGCGTGTGGTAATGTGGTGGGGGCGGGATTATGTGTGGCAATGTGTTGAGGGGGCGGATTGTGTGGTAATGTGTGGGTGGGATATGTGTGGTAATGTGGGGGGGCGGGATATGTGTGGTAATGTGGTGGGGAGTGGGATTATGTGTGGTGATGTGGTGGGGGGCGGGATTGTGTGGTAATGTGGTGGGAGCGGGATTGTGTGTGGCAATGTGGTGGGTGGCGGGATTATGTGTGGTAATGATGGGGCGGAGCTACTGTGCAGGGGGCGGGATTAGCGAGTAATCACGATGCCTCTTATAATATATAGATGATTTGGTCTGTTTGGTGTTATCCTCCTCCTTATCCTCTTCCTCATCATCCACAACCAGTACAACACCAGGGTGAACTTATTCTGTGCTGCTACAGCCAGTCCAGTGTTTGGCAAGGTGTTTTTTATGATGCCCATTACTAATTTTAAACCAAAACAAATGTTACTCCCTCAGGGTGAAATCTCATAAAAATGCCATGTTCATATATTCTTTCCATTTATTCTTATATTTTCCATTTTTCCTATTTGTGGAACATCCTCTTGTGACCTACTGTATTCCACTACAATATTGAAATAGTGAAATCCTATGATATTATATTTTTATTTATATCCCTGTCTCTGAGCTGTTGCTAGGGACAAACATCTCGTTGGACACATTCTGGCTTCATATCTATGAACCTGTGTTCGCCCCTCCCTTTTGTTATTTTCTTTCATAGGTGGATTCACATTTTTGATTTATTTGTTTGATTTCAGTAGGATTTATCATCAATGTCTCCTCATTCACTACCACTAGATGACCAGGGTTAACGTGTTCTATGCTGCTACAGGCAGTCCAATTTCTGGCAAGGGTGTCTATGATGCCCATAGTATATTTTTCAACAATGTACCCAGGGGTGAACCTAGCCTCTCTGCTGCCTGAGGCGAACTGCAAAAAGGCGTCCCCCCTCATTGTAAAATCAGTACAAATAAATCTGGTTTACTCTTACTAGCCTAACGTGACGCACATGTGAAATATATACACTTTTAGGGTATGTGCAGACGTTGCAGAATCTGCTGTGGAAGGGTATGTGCAGATGTTGCAGAATCTGCTGTGGAATTTTCCGCGCAGATTTTGCTAAATCCGCAGGTAAAATGACCTGCGTTTTACCTGCGGATTTAGTGCAGATTTGCCACGGTTTTTGTGCAGACTTCCCCTGCGTTTTGAGACCTGCGGATTCCTATTTAGAGCAGGTCTCAAAACGATGCGGAACTGCACAAAAGTGACATGCTGCGGATTTAAATCCGCACCAAATCCGCGCAGAAAGATCTGCAGCATGTGCACTGCGTTTTTTTATTTCCATTGAATATAATGGTACTGTACATCACTTGCAGTTCTGCTGCGGATCTGCAGCGGCAAATCCACTGCGGATACGCAGCAGATTCCGCAAAGTGTGCACAGACACTTAAATAGGAATATGTTTGAAACATCGATTTTTATATTTGTTAAAGTTCTCTATAAGTAGTACACCTTGTAAACACATGGCTCCACTCCGTAAACCTTGTACACATGCGGCTTTGCACCATACACACGCGGCTCTGCTCCATACACAAACGGATCAAGCACGGAGCCCTGTGTGTACGGAGCTGAGTGGCTCCGCTCCGTACACCTCGTACACACACGGCTCCGCTCGGTACACCTCATACACACACGGTTCCGCTCCGTACACCTTGTACACAAACGGCTCCGCTCCGTACACTTACACTTCGTACACACACGGCTCCGCTCTGTCTCTGCACATCCTCGCCCACACACACGGCTCCGCCTCGTACACACACGGCTCCGCTCCGTACACCTTGTACACACACGGCTCCGCTCCGTACACCTCGTACACACACGGCTCCACTCCGTACACCTCGTACACACATGGCTCCGCTCCGTACACCTCGTACACACACGGCTCCGCTCCGTACACCTCGTACACACACAGCTCTGCTACATCCACACTGTAAACCCCTCCTGATCCCACACATAAACTTACCTTCATCCAGCACCATGACGACCAGAACAGCAGAGTCCTGCACACAGAGAGCCTGACCATGTGACCCCCTGACTCCTCCCACTCCTGTGACCTCATCACAGGTCCTGCTCGCACATAACAGGACAGCACAGCAACAGGACTCCTGGCTGCGAGAAGCTAAAGTGGAAAGGTGGGAGGGTGAGGCAGGGGTGCATGGGGGGCGTGGCTGCTTCTCACTGCGGGACACATAGCACAGTGCGCAGGAGTGTAAGACTCAGCAGGGATTAAGGAGAGCCGGAACCACACCACGTGTTCTGAGTTGAGCTCTGCCGCCCCCTAGCTGCCGCCGCCTGAGACAGAAGGCTCAACTTGCCTCATTATAGGTGTGCCGCTGAATGTACCCCCCATGGGGAAATTTGTATCAGCCCATGCATTGTGTGTATGGGCGTTACAAGTCTAGGAGACTCCTTAACATTGGGCCTAGTTTTTAAGCAGGCCTTCCTTCATGTCTCATCATCCGCCGCCACTAGATCCAAAGGGTTTACGTGAACCACTAGGCTCAATGATTTCCACCACTGGTAATGCGATGGAAAGATTTGGACACCTCCGGAACACATCCGGAAAGAACGCAGGGCTGCATAGCCCTATGTTATTTCCGTTGCGGCGACGCAGCGTCGCCGCAAGACGCTAGGACATGCTGCGGTCTAAAAAGACGCGCCGCATGTCCGGAAACGCAGGTCTTCCGCCTGCGTATTTTTACGCATAGTGGAGACGGGATTTCTTGAAATCCCCTCCACTATGCTGTAACATCTGGACGCTGCGTGTTTGACGCTGCGCCAACGCACAGCGTCAAACACGCAGCTAATCCGGAATGTTTCCTGATCGTGGAAACATACCCTTCGTCATATTTTTGTTGGGTAACTGCCATTTACTTTGATATGTAGTGAATCTTGCACTGAAGCCCCATTAATCATCACTTGGGTAGATTCACTTAGACATTTTCTGTCTATCGTTGGAGACTTCTGGATGTCAGCAGCTTTCATGTTTGGAGAAGAATCTTCGGTCTGTAAGATCTGATCTGACAGCTTGTCCTTTCAGCCTGTTTTCCATTTACTTCTTTCTGATTAACACTGAATTTTCTGTACACTGGAAGATTTGGCCAAATTTAATCTTTCACCAGCTTTTTCCACAAGCTGCATTGACTTTTTAACTCTTTTATGTGCTTTTCTGAAGTGCAATATAGCTTGGTCTAATTAATTGGATATGCGCTTGTTTTTACACAGAGGGACTTCATCAGACAGCATACCTAAAACAACTTTAATATTTTCTTCTGACTGAGAGAACTTGCAAATCCTTGTCGATTTTATAACAAGTACTGACAGTTTTCTCTTCTTCATATTCAGTCTTTTCTTCACTTTTGGGTGATTCAATTTGTGCAGGATTTTACCTCTATTTGCATTAGTAAACAACGCTTTTGATGGAACGAGGCTACTGGTGAAAGCTTTTGCGCTCGATTGAACAATGTTAACAACTTTGGTGAAGTTTCCTGGGCAAATCCAGTACCTGGGTTCTAAGGGCAGGCCTTGCAGTCACTGACAAAAATAACAGAATGGGAGGACAATATGAATAATGTGAAGTGGATTTTCATGGGCCCATCCATTATGTGGGTTCAAAGGCTTATTGGGGTGCATATGACTTGGTAGCAAAAAAAAACAGAATGGAAGGTGTTGTGAGCATGATGGAAATGACTTCTGAGTTGGGGCTCTCTCTGGTGGTTACTGAGGGTATTCAACCAGTGTTGAATAGTAGAAGTCCATCACCTGCGAGCGATGACTGGCAGTCAGGAGAGACTGACTGGGCTGATATAAATGAGCTGCCTTCCCATGATCCTTGCCGGTGATCAATTGTTGTTTTCTGGTTCATTTGGAAGTCAGCTGGTGTTTTGCCTTCATCTGCTACTTTCAGATAAGATATTTTCTGCTTGTTTCTATCGTGTTTGCAATTTTCATTTTTGCCTGCACTTTTGTGGGAGGTTAGCCGGGTTCCCCTCCAGGGGCCTGTGCTACTCTCTGTTTTTCAGTAGCCACTGTTTGTTTGTTCCATTCCTCTGTCCCTACTATTTGAGTGGCTGCGGGTTAGCCGCTTGGTCACACCAGAGATCTGATTTAGCTGGTGGCAAGATCGTGTGGTCTCAGTATTTTTTTAAATCAGAAGTGTTGGAATTTTCTAGGTTTTTGCTGGGTTGCAGATAGTATTCTGTCCTGTCCTATCTAGGCAGTATTTGGCCCCAGCGTTTGCTCACTCTATTTTCTGCCTGCGTTTGTGTTTCTTCTTGTCTAACCGCCATTATATGTTTTGGGGCTACCTATTCCTTTGGGGCTCTACTCCTGGGCAGTTAGCTTCCCTGTTTCTATCTTCAGGTGTAGCTAATCTCTTCCGCTGTGCCGAGGCATCTATGTCACCGTAGGTACGTCCCACGGCTGCTTCTAGTTGTGCAGTTAGCTTAGGAATCTGCATCCCATTAGTTCCCAACCTCTCTGGGTGTTTAGCTGCCTTTGCTGTTTTTTTGCTCCTGTCCTCCTCAGCTACCAAATCATAACAGAATCACCGGCCTTACCGAAAATTCTATGGTACTCAACAGTAGGAGAGAATAGTTTTGAAAAAAAAAAAAAGAAAGAGTCAGAATTTTTTTTTTTTTGTGTGTATTTTTTCCTCTTTATCTCTGGGGGCTGTAGGAGGAGTTTTTCTGCAATTGAAGTCAAGCATTTGTCTGATCGTGTGGAGCAGCTTGCTGCTGAAGTTCAGAGTATTTTTGTCTATCTCACTCAGTCGTCTGCTGTAGAACCTAAGATCTCTACTCCAGATTTATTTTTTGGGGATCGGTCTAAATTTTTGAATTTTAAAAATAACTGTAAGTTGTTTTTTGCCCTGAAGCCTAAAGGGTATGCCACACTAAACAACATCGCTAACGGGATCGCTAAAAAACGTCACTATTTAGCGATCCCGTTAGCGATGTTGTTGTGTGCGGCATGCAGCAACGACGTGGCCCCTGCTGTGATCTCGTCCGTCGTCCTGATCGTTCCGGACCCTATTCTGATCGTCGGCGTCCCGCTGGGTAAGTATATATCGCTGAGTGTGGCACCTTTTTTAGCGATTTAGCGGTACTTTTGTACCGCTAAAGTCGTTAAGGAGATCGCTAACCGCGATAGCGTCCTTAACGACATCGCTAAATGTGGCCGACACTAGCGATATTGTAAACGATCCCGCTAGCGATCTCATTAGTATGCGACGCTAACGAGATCGTTAGCGGGATCGTGTAGTGTGGCAGTACCCTCGGGGAACGCAGCACAGCAGGTTCAAATTGTCGTCTCCCTGTTGCACGGTGACCCTCAGGATTGGGTCTTTTCCCTGACACCTGGGTATCCTGTTTTGACTGATGTTGATGTGTTTTTTCAGGCTCTGGGGTTGTTGTATGATGAACCTAATGTTACTGATCAAGCTGAGAAAACCTTGTTGCATTGAATCAGGGTCAGGAAGCTGCAGAGCTATATTGTCCGAAAGTGGGCAGTCCTTACTAAATGGAATGATGATGCCCTGGCAGCTCTTTTTCGGAAGGGTCTGGCAGAGACTGTAAAGGACGTTATGGTGGGATTTCCTGTTCCCCTGGTCTCAATGACTCTATGTCATTAGCTATTCAAATTGACAGACGTTTACGTGAGCATAGAAATATGCGAGAGGTGGTGATGCCTTGCGAGCCAGCCCCTGAGCTCATGCAGTGTGATGGAGTAGTTTCTTGGGCTCAGCGTCGAGAGTTTCGAAAGCGTAATAATTTGTGCTTCTATTGTGGAGACGCTTCTCATACTATTTCCGTCTGCCCTAAGCGGGGAAGACGTTTTGCGCGCTCAGTTGTTTTGAGTTATGTTCAGACTAAATTTCTTTTGACTGTTACCTTGATTTGCTCTGTGTCCACATTTTCGGCTCAAGCATTTGTTGATTCAGGAGCAGCTCTAAACCGGATGGATTTTGATTTTGCCAAACGTTGTGGTTTTCCCATGGTATCCCTGCGGAGGTCTATTCCTTTGCTGGGTATTGATTCTACCCCTTTGGCAGAGAATAAACCCCAGTTTTCGACCCAGGTCATAATGCGGGTTGACCCGGACCACCAAGAGAATTGCAAATTTTCGGTGTTACATAATTTACATGACATTATTGTACTGGGTTTTCCCTGGTTACACACTCATAATCCTGTTTTGGATTGGAAGTCTGTGTCTGTGGTCAGTTGGGATTGTCAATGTGTTCGTAGTGACACTCCTGTTTTTTCTACCTCTCCCAGTCTCAAGATGTCCCTGACTATTTGGTTGATTTTTCTGATGTGTTTAGTGAGAGTAAGTCTGCATCCTTACCTCCTCATAGGAGTTATGATTGCGCGATTGAGTTGGTACCCGGTTGTAAATTTCCCAAGGGTCGGCTCTTCAATTTATCGGTACCCGAGCATGATGCAATGTGATCTTATATCAAAGAATCTTTGGAGAAGGGTCATATCAGACCATCCTCTTCACCCTTGGGCGTCGGCTTTTTCTTTGTGGCCAAAAAGGATGGTTCATTGAGGCCATGTATTGACTATCGTCTCCTTAATAAGATCACTGTTAAATATCAGTATCCGTTACCCCTGATTTCTGATTTATTTTCCAGAGTGAAAAGTGCCAGTTAGTTTACCAAGCTTGACCTTAGGGGGGCGTATAATCTTATTCGCATCAAGCATTAGATGAATGGAAGACGGCGTTTAATGCCCCTGAGGGGCATTTTGAGTACCAAGTGATGCCTTTTGGGCTCACTAATGCCCCTTCCGTCTTCCAGTCTTTCATGAACGATATTTTCCGGGATTTGGTGGATAAGTTTCTGATCGTTTATTTGGACGTTATTTTGATATTTTCCAATGACTGGGATTCTCATGTGGAACATGTTCAGATGGTATTCCGGATTTTGAGAGAGAATGCTTTGTATGTTAAGGGATCGAAGTATCTCTTTGGCGTACAGAAGGTTTCGTTTTTGGGATTCATTTTGTCTCCGTCTGCTATTGAAATGGACCCGGTCAAAGTTCAGGCCATTTGTGATTGGGTTCAGCCCACTTCATTGAAGGCTCTTCAGAGATTTTTGGGTTTTGCTAATTTCTACCGTAAATTTATAAGTAATTTCTCTGGTATTGTGAAACCACTGACTGATTTGACCAAAAAGGGTTCTGATGTGGTGAATTGGTCTCCTGAGGCAGTTTCTGCGTTTCAGGAGCTCAAGCGTAGATTCACTTCTGCTCCTGTTCTATGGCAACCTGATGTTTCTGTACCATTTCAGGTGGAGATAGATGCTTCTGAGATTGGTGCAGGAGCCATTTTGTCCCAAAGGGATCCTGTAACCTCTAAGATTAACCCTTGTGCCTTCTTCTCCCGAAAGTTTTCCCCAGCTGAATGTAATTATGATGTGGGGAATCGGGAATTATTGGCTATGAAGTGGGCGTTCGAAGAGTGGAGACATTGGTTGGAGGGAGTCAAACATCAAGTTGTGGTCCTCACTGACCACAAAATCTTGATCTATCTCCAATCAACCAGGCGATTGAATCCCAGACAGGCCAGGTGGGCCTTGTTTTTCACGCGTTTTAACTTTGTGGTCTCCTTCCTCCAGGGTACTAAGAATTTTAAGGAGGATGCCCTCTTTAGGAGTTTCCTTGGGGAATCTATTGATGTGACTGAGCCTACGGCCATTCTGAAGGAGTGTCGTTCTTTCCGCTATCTCACCAGATTTGAGACTGGCCCTGGAACAATTTCGGGGGGATAAACCTGAACGTTGCCCTGCGGGGAAATTGTATGTCCCAGACCAATGGAAATAAAAAGTTATGTCTGAAGTCCATTGCTCTGCGTTGGCTAGTCATCCCGGTATTTTTGGCACTAGAGAATTGGCTGAGTCGGTCCTTTAGGTGGCCTACTTTATCTCGTGACGTCAGGAACTTTTGTGCAGTACTGTGGGACTTGTTCTCGGTCCAAACCTTGCTCTTGCTCTAGTGGATTGTTAATGCCATTGCCTGTGCCCAAGAGGCCATGGACCCATATCTCTATGGATTTTATTTCCGACCTCCCTGTCTCTCAGAGAATAACTGTTATCTGGGTGATCTGTGATCCATCTTGTGCCACTGCCGAAGTTGCCATCCTCTTCCGAGTTGGTGACCTTGTTTTTTCTGCAGGTGGTTCGGTTGCACGGCATTGCAGAGAACATTGTGTCTGACAGAGGAGTCCAATTTGTTTCTAGATTTTGGAGGACATTTTGTTCTAAACTGGGAGTTCAGCTATCTTTCTCCTCTGCGTTTCACCCTCAGACCAATGGGCAGACGGAGAGAACAAACCAGACCTTGGAGACTTATTTGAGATGTTTTGTGTCTGCTGATCAGGATGACTGGGTCTCTTTTTTGCCTTTGGCTGGATTTGCTCTGAATAATAGGGATAGTTCTGCCACCTTGATGTCTCCTTTTTTCTGCAATTTCGGGTTTCATCCTTGGTTTTCTTCGGGGCAGGTGGAGGCTTCAGTCTGTCCGGGTGTTGACTCTATGGTGGAGAGAATGCAGCAGATTTGGGATCAAGTAGTGGATAAACTGTCTCTCTCTCAGGAGAGTGCCCAGCGGTTTGCCAACCAGCATAGGACTGATGGTCCTCGGTTTAAAGTGGATGACTTGGTTTGGTTGTCCTCAAAGAATATCCCTATGAATGTTGCGTCTCCAAAGTTTAAGCCAAGGTTCATTGGACCTTATAGGATCTTGGAAGTCCTTAATCCAGTTTCTTTTCGTTTGGCTCTTCCTGGGACATTTAAGATTCATAACGTCTTCCACAAATCTTTATTGGAAAGGTTTGTCGAGCCAGTGGTTCCTATGGCTGCGCCTCCTGAGCCTGTTTTGGTTGAGGGCAATCTGAAGTATGAAGTGGAGAAGATATTGGATTCTCGTTTGGCTAGACGGAGACTCCAGTACTTGGTTAAGTGGAAAGGTTATTGTCACGTCGCCATTGGATTCAGTGGCTGGTGTTCCTGCCTCGGCCGCTGGGAGGCGCCGGACTCCTTTGGCTGGTGGTGACGGTGATAGGAGAACGGTACTGTATCCTCATATGATTCCGCTCCTTTGCCGCCGGTCTCTGTAACTGCGCATCGCCATGTTTTGCCTGTGGGTAATGTTGGTGACAGAGAGGGGATCCCTGCGCAGGCGTCTGGTGGGCATAGGCTTCGCTCCTCTGTCAGAGGTGAAGTGGTTGGTGTCAGTCATGCATCACCATCTGGCCTGGTTCTGGGGGCGGTCCAGATGAGGTCATCAGACTGTGAGCCTGTGAGAGGTAGCCATGCCCTTCAAATGCCTTGGAGCCTGGCTTGCAGGCCGCCAGATATAGTCTTGGTTTTCACAGTGTGCTAGTTTGTTTTGCTATTGTATCTCTGGCCTTTGCCTGGATTTCTGACTCTTCTACTGCCTGACGATTTTGTACTTTTGCTGCCCGCCTGGTTTTGACTTTAACTTTAGCTTGAATTTCTGACCCTTCTTCTGCCTGCCTATTTTGTACCTTTGCCGCCCTCCTGGTTTTGACCCTTGGACTTCTGACTTCGCATTTGGTCTCGCTTTTTATTCCCTTCCTAGCGTCCTTCCTACTCCGGTCCACTGCTCTCATAGGCAGCTACCCCCTGGGCTTCGCTCTAATTCCAGATCCCTGTATAGGGGTAAAGGATCTCGGGGTTTCTCGGGGTACTGTCTTTCCTGCAGTTCAGACCTGCACTGAGCGGACGTCACATTATATTTGGCCCTAAAAAAAAAACAACAAAAAAAAACGTTTTTATCTATATTCTGGATATATATAAAAGCATTTCCTAACCCTTTCTCTGAATTTTTTTTTCTTCCCCTCCTTTTCTGAGCTGATTGTGTTGCTAAAGCACCTGTGTCTGGCATCATTGCTCAATCCTGTGGAGGATCACTCCCATCATCTCCTACTAACATGCTGCACAAGCCACAGTCTGGAGACCTCTGGGAGAACACTGGACGTCAGAAGCCTTCACTCCCTGGATGTCAGCACCTGGGTAGCTCTGGCCATGCCTGCCCAGGTGCCCAGGTATTGCCCGCTGATGCGGCCAAAATCCTTTTACCTACTTCTTTGTCTTACTTGAAGAAATCTGTGTGTGTGTGGAGGCTTATGTGGATAGTGGCTCAGAAGGGAATTTCATAGATTTCCTGGTAGCGAGAAATCTTGGTGTACCACTGCTAAAGCTTAATGCGCCCTTTAAAACCACTGCTATTAATGGCATTCCTATCGTCCAGAATGGAGTGGAGTTTGTCACTGAGGAAATATCAATGTCAGTGTTATCGTTACATGCTGAACATGTGTCATTTTTTGTTATCCAAAATTTATCATCCGCTGTTGTTCTGGGTATGCCATGGTTACGCAAACATAATCCAGTCATTGACTGGCACTTGGGTGATATCGTGCGCTGGAGCCCAGAGTGTCAGGATAATTGTATATCGCTATCAGTGAACCAAGTTAAAATCACACCTCCTCCCTTTGTACCCTATGCATTCAGAGATTATGAAGATGTATTTTCTGTCTTGGAATCAGAGAAATTACCCCTCATAGAAAGTACCATTGCCCATAGACTTACTACCAGATTCTCGTCTCCCTAAGGGGAGAATATTTAACCTCTCTGGTCCAGAATGTCAGGCCATGAAAGACTACATAACAGACAGTTTGAGAAAAGGGTTTATTAGACCATCCACCTCACCAGTGGGGGCCGGGTTCTTTTTTGTGGAAAAGAAAGATGGTGGTCTCAGGCCTTGCATTAATTACCGTGAGTTAAATGCAATCACTGTGAAAAACCAGTATACGCTTACACTCATTCCTGATCTTTATAATCAGCTGTTGGGATCCTGTTGGTTTACTAAACTTGACCTCCGAGGAGCATATAATCTTTTCCGGATAAGAAAGGGAGATGAGTGGAAGACCGCGTTTAACACACCCCTCGGCCACTTTGAGTATCTCGCATTGCCGTTCTGGTTTAGTACTGCACCTGCAGTGTTTCAGAATTTTGTGAACGAGATTTTCAGAGACATTAGTGGTGTTTATGTGGTCGTTTATTTGGATGACATCCTGATTTACTCTTCTGACATTGTGACGCACGTCCAACACGTCTGCTCTGTCCTCCAGAGACTCAGAGAGCATTCTTTATTCGCCAAACTAGAGAAATGTGTCTTCATGATGCAGGAGATACAGTTTCTGGGGTATATTTTGTCAGCTGAAGGGTTTCACATGGATCCTTCTAAAATTCAACCCATTAAGGAATGGGTACAACCTCAGTCTCTAAAGGCACTGCAGCGATTTTTGGGTTTCGCTAACTACTATCGTAAATTTATTAAAGGTTTTTCCGAGATAGCCAAACAACTCACTGGTTTGACTTGGAAAGAGGCGGATGTGGTTAACTGGAAACCTGAAGCAATTCATGCATTTTCTGCCTTAAAGAAATGTTTTTCCTCTAACTCAATATTGGTTCAGCCTCATCTGGACCACCCCTTTATTGTAGAGGTAGATGCCTCTGAAGTTGGAGTCGAGGCAGTGCTATCGCAAGGCACTGCATCCCTCACTCAACTTCATCCGTGTGCCTTCTTTTCCCGAAATTCTCTTCCACCAAGAGTAATTATGATATAGGTAATCGGGAATTGTTGGCAATCAAATGGGCCTTTGAGGAATGGCGCCACTTCCTCGAAGGTGCCAAACATAAGATCACTGTAATTACTGACCACAAGAACCTGACCTACTTGGAGTCAGCAAAAAGACTGAATCCTAGACAGGCAAGGTGGGCCTTGTTCTTTTCTAGGTTTGTTTTTGTGATTACTTTTCGACCGGGTACTAAAAATGTAAGGGCTGATGCCCTTTCTCGAAGTTTTTGCCCCTCACAGGTCGAGGACTCTGAACCGACTCCAATACTAGCCAAGGGAATTTTTATGTCAGCTGTATCCTTGGATCTTCTGGAAGAAATCCGTAGATCCCCAGAGCAGGAACCTGACACTACTCCTCCCCAAAAACTATTTGTCCCAGCCACATTCCGCCTTCAAGTTCTGAAGGAATCACATGATTCCGTCCTTGCAGGGCATCCAGGCATCAAAAACACCATCAGGCTTGTAACTAGGAATTTTTGGTGGCCAACTGTAGTAAAGGACTGTAAGGACTATGTACTGGCCTGTGAAACCTGTGCTCGCGCTAAGTCTCCCCATAATCTCCCTGCCAGGTGGCTCCAGTCCTTGCCTGCCCTGAGAGTCCTTGGACCCATATCTCCATGGACTTTATTACTGATCTGCCACTCTCAGAAGGGAAGACGTGTATCTGGGTGGTGGTGGATAGATTCAGTAAGCAGTGTCATTTTGTTCCTCTGTCCGGATTACCTAATTCCGAGACCCTGAGCAAACTATTCATAACTCATGTTGTGCGATTGCATGGTATTCCTGTGAATATTGTGTCCGATAGGGGCACTGTTATGTTTAGGTATCTGAGGAGAAATAGCAAAAACAGTATACACTAGATGTTATGATCTGCTACAAGCACTAAGGAAAGATGGGAATTCTGTCCCTACAATAGAACTAAGCTGGATCCCTACGATGTAACGGGGAACCTGATCCTGCGACCAGACCCGCTAAAGTCCTCAGCTAGTCTGAACGAAGACCTATAGTTGCGAGGAAGGAATCCCTACAAGATCTAGGGACTGGGAGAAAAGGTGGACACCTCCTAACAGAAATTGTAGCAGAGAAAATTAAACAGAAAACAAAATACTTAGAGATCCAAAGATCAAGCAAAACTGACTGAGTAAGGCACCTAAGCACCCGGCTAGCTTAAGAGTAGATAATACAATGAAGTCCAGCAAAGCCAGAAGGGCGGAGCCAGACTAAATAGGGAAAAAGGTCATGTGACCAGCAAACTGAAAAAACCTAACAAGAGGGTTCTAACACTAGAGAGGCTGGAACCTATTGGATTGCAGTAACCTGAACTAACCACACAACTAGAGGTAGCCATAGAGCTTTCCTACGTTGATCCTAGACGCCTCGTCACAGCCTGAGAGATAACTACACCTAAAGGCAGAAAGATGAAAGCTATCTGACCGGAGCAGATCCCCAAAGAAAATCGGAAGCCCCCAAACATGTAATGGCGGTTAGACAAGAAGAAAGCACGGACACAGACAGAAAATAGAATGAGCAAACGCTGGGGCCCAATCTGTTTAGACAGAAAAGTACAGGAAAGAATTCTGACTGCAATCCAACAAAAACCCTAAAAAATACCAACACTTCTGATTGCCAAAAAACCTGAGATCACACGATCTCATCCACCTAAATCAAATCTCTGGTGTAACAAAACCAAGCCGCAGCCACTGAAAAAACAGGAAAAAGCAAATTAACAAATAACAGTGGCTACAGATAAACTGAGAGGAGCACAGGCCCCAGGAGGGGACCCGGCTGACCTCCACAAAAGTGCAGAAAACTATGCAAAAAGCAAGCAAAAAAAGAAAAGCAGAAAATATCTTATCTGAAAGCAGAGATGCAGGCAAGACTCCAGCAAACTTCCAAATGAACCAGGAACCACAATTGAGACAAGAACAATTGATCACCGGCGACCATCATGGGAGGGAACCTTCCTTATATCCGTCCAGTCAGTGATCCCAGATTGCCATTCCTCGCTGGAAGGTTCAGTACTGTCTGTAACCACCAGAGAGAGCCTCTGCTCAGAAACCATCTCTAGCACATTCACAACAGGGCACCCAGTTTGTTTCAAAATTTTGGAGGGCATTCTGTAAATGAATTGGAATGGAATTGTCCTTTTCCTCTGCCTATCACCCTGAAACCAATGGTCAAACCGAAAGCACCAACCAAGCGCTTGAGCAGAATCTACGTTGTTATGTTTCTGAGCATCAGTCCAATTGGGCGAACACCTACTGCTAGCAGAGTTTGCCATGAATAATCAGTACCAGGAGTCCATCAAGACTACCTCTTTCTACTGTAATCATGGGCTGCACCCGCGCTTTGGTTCGTTCTCTTCTAGGATGTCAGATGTCCCTGGCGTAGAAGGACCATAGACCAGTTAAAAACTATCTGGTCAGAATCAACGTAAACTTGAAAGGGGCTCAGACTAGACAGGCTTCGTCTGCTAATAGACGGTGCTCCAAGGGCCCGGACCTGGGAGTTGAGGACAAAGTTTGGCTTTCTACCAGGAATATTAAGCTCAAAGTGCCGTCTGCCAAACTAGGTCCCAGGTTTATTGGTCCGTATGAAATTATTGAGGTAATTAATCCAGTAGCCTTTCGTCTGAAGCTCCCTCAATCATTAAAACTGCCCAATGTATTCCATAAGTCCCTTCTCAAATTGTACCGCTCTCTGATTCGTCCTGTCCAGTCCCTCCTCCTCCAGTTTTGGTAGGGGGTGCTTTGGAATATGAAGTCCAAATGATCCTTGATTCCCATTTAGTGAGAGGATCCGTGCAGTATCTGGTGCATTGGAAGGGCTATGGTCCGGAGGAAAGGTCCTGGGTGCCTGCCAGTAACGTCCATGCCAAGGGTTTGATCAGGAAGTTTCATCTCCTTCATCCAACAAACCGGGTTTTGAGGGTCCAGAGGCCCCTCTTAGAGGGAGGGGTACTGTCCCGTCGCCATTGGATTCAGTGGCTGGTGTTCCTGCCTCGGCCGCTGGGAGGCGCCGGACTCCTTCGGCTGGTGGTGCTGGTGATAGGAGAACGGTATCCTCATATGGTTCCGCTCCTTTGACGTCAGTCTCTGTTGCCGCGCATTGCCATGTTTCGCCTGTGGGTAATGTTGGTGACAGAGAGGGGGTCCCAGCGCAGGCGTCTGGTGGGCGTAGGCTTCCCTCCTCTGTCAGAGGTGAATTGGTTGGTGTCAGTCATGCATCACCATCTGGCCTGGTTCTGGGGGCGGTCCAGATGAAGTCATCAGACTGTGAGCCTGTGAGAGGTAGCCATGCCCTTCAAATGCCTTGGAGCCTGGCTTGCAGGCCGCCAGATATAGTCTTGGTTTCCACAGTGTGCTAGTTTGTTTTGCTATTGTATCTCTGGCCTTTGCCTGGATTTCTGACTCTTCTACTGCCTGCCGATTTTGTACTTTTGCTGCCCGCCTGGTTTTGACCCTTGGACTTCTGACTTCGCATTTGGTCTCTCTTTTTATTCCCTTCCTAGCGTCCTTCCTACTCCGGTCCACTGCTCTCATAGGCAGCTACCCCTGGGCTTCGCTTTAATTCCAGATTCCTGTATAGGGGTAAAGGGTCTCAGGGTTTCTCGGGGTACTGTCTTTCCTGCAGTTCAGACCTGTAGTGAGCGGACATCACAGTTATGGTCAGGAGGACAATTCTTGGGTGTTTGCTTCTGACATTCATGCGGAGAGACTGGTTCGTGCCTATCACCGAGCTCATCCTGATCGGCCTAGTGGCGCAGGTGAGGGTTCGGTGACCCCTCCTCAAGGGGGAGGTACTGTTGTAAGCATGATGGAAATTACTTCTGAGTTGGGGCTCCCTCTGGTGGTTGCTGAGGGTATTCAACCAGTGTTGAATAGTAGAAGTCCATCACCTGCGAGCGATGACTGGCAATCAGGAGAGACTGACTGGGCTGATATAAGTGAGCTGCCTTCCCATGATCCTCGCCAGTGATCAATTGTTGTTTCCTGGTTCATTTGGAAGTCAGCTGGTGTCTTGCCTTCGTCTGCTACTTTCAGATGAGATATTTTCTGCTTGTTTCTATCGTGTTTGCAATTTCCATTTTTTGTCTGCACTTTTGTGGGAGGTTAGCCAGGTTCCCCTCCGGGGGCCTGTGCTACTCTCTGTTTTTCAGTAGCCACTGTTTATTTGTTCCATTGCTCTGTCCCTGCTATTTGAGTGGCTGCGGGTTAGCCGCTTGGTCACACCAGAGATCTGATTTAGCGGGTGGCGAGATTGTGTGGTCTCAGCAATTTTTGAAATCAGAAGTGTTGGAATTTTCTAGGGTTTTGCTGGGTTGCAGATAGTATTCTGTCCTGTCCTATCTAGGCAGTATTTGGCCCCAGCGTTTGCTCACTCTATTTTCTGCCTGCGTTTGTGTTTCTTCTTGTCTAACCGCCATTATATATTTGGGGGCTACCTATTCCTTTGGAGCTCTACACCGGGGCAGTTAGCTTTCCCGTTTCTATCTTCAGGTGTAGCTAATATCTCCGGCTGTGCCGAGGCGTCTAGGTCACCGTAAGTACGACCCACGGCTGCTTCTAGTTGTGCAGTTAGCTTAGGGATCTGCAACCCATTAGTTCCCAACCTCTCTGAGTGTTTGGTTGACTTTGCTGTTGTTTTGCTCCTGTCCTCCTCGGCTACCAAATCATAACAGGGAGGACAACATGGATAATATGAAGTGGATTTTCCTGGGCCTATACAGTACCTGGATTCAAAGTCATATTGGGGTGCATATGACTTGGTAGCAGGGCAGGACTTGCAGTCACTGACAAAAAAACAGAAGGGTAGGGCAACATGAATAATGTGAAGTGTATTTTCCTTGGCCCATCCATTATGTTGGTTCAAATGCTTATTGGGGTGCATATGACTTGGCAGCAGGGAAGGCCTTCTAGTCAGTGACAAAAACACAGACTGGGAGGACAAAATGAAAAATGTGAACTGAATTTTCCTGGGCCCATCCAGTACCTGGGTTCAAAGGCTTATTGGGGTGCATATGACTTGGTAGCAGGGCAGGACTTGCAGTCACTAACAAAAAAAAACAGAATGGGAGGACAACATGAATAATGTGAAGTGGATTTTCCTTGACCCATCCATAATGTGGCTTCAAAGACTTATTTTGTTGCATATGACTTGTTAGCAAAGCAGGCCTTGCAGTCACTGACAAAAAACACAGAATGGGAGACAACATGAATAATCTGAAGTGGATTTTTCTGGGCCCATCCAGAACCTGGGTTCAAAGGCTTATTGGGGTGCATATTGTTGCACAGCTTCTGAATCCACACCTTTGCAGTATAAAACTTCACAAAGCAGACTGCATGGGATAACAAGCTTTTACTTCTTACAACATGAGGTAAAAGGATAATGCACAGTCATTTTGGCATTGCATCAGGAAACACGAACAAAACGAAAGTGAAAGTATAAGTGAGACTATTTCTTATACAATTCATTAAACAGAAGGTTCCAACTGTGGTTGTCCTAATTCTGTCAACAATTGTCTTAACCACAATACTTATTGTCTTTCTATCTGTACTCCTAGGTACTGTTTTACATTTCCTAAGTCTTTGATTTCAAAATGTTGTTTCAGGGTTTTTAGAATGTTTTCTTTATCCCTTTCTTGTTTAAAACAAATCAAAATGTCGTCTACATATATGAGTACATAAATCCATCTATTACTCAGCCTTTTTGTGTACAAGCATGGATCAGCTTTGCTTCTTTGAAATTTTTCATTTGTTAGTACTTCCGTGATTTTGTCATTCCACACTTTAGCTGCTTGCTTTAAACCATATATGCTTCTCTGTAGTTTGCAAACTTTGCTTGGATTTCTTTCATCTTTGAATCCTGGAGGATGTTCCATGTAAATGTCTTCTGTTAAATCTCCATTCAAAAAAGCTTTCTTTACATCCAGATGTCTTAGTTCCATCTTTTCCACTGCTGCAACTGTAAGTAAAGTTCTTATTGTAGTGTGTTTGACAACTGGAGCAAATGTTTCATCATAGTCTTCTCCATCTGGAAGTCGAGCTATGTCTTCCCAAGAGATAGATTCATACATTTTACTTGTACTTGCCTTGTATGAGAGATGTTTTGGTGGTTTTCCTTTGTTCTCTCTTATTGAACGTCTTGGTTCTGTGTCTGTTAGTAGCTGTGATTCTTCACTTTCAGAATTTTGTTCTTCAATAATTTCTACTTCTTTCTCATCAGATATTTCTTCAGTTATGTCACTATTGTTTTTTTCATTTTTTGTTTCAACTGAAATCATAATGTCTTCATTTAAATCTTCAATGAATGTTACTGTTACTTACTGTAACTCTGTTTTGGGATCTAAGATTCTATATCCTTTGCAATTTTCACTATATCCAACGAATATTCCTTCCATGGATCTGTTTTGAAGTTTGGAACGTTTTTCTGTTGAAATGAATATAAAAACTTTACATCCAAAAAATTTTAAATGATTGACACTTGGTTTTATACCTTGCCACAGTTCATATGGAGTTTTCTTCAGTTTTCTGGAAAAAAATCGGTTCTGTAGATATGTAGCTGTCATTGCTGCCTCACCCCAATATTTCTCTGGTAGTTTAGAATCTGTCAGCATACATCTCATCATTTCTGTTAGAGTTCTGTTTTTCCTTTCTGCTACTCCATTTTGTTCAGGTGTGTATGGAACAGTTTTTTGATGTTCTATTCCATTTTGTCTTAAGTAGTCTTCTATTCTGTGACCTGTAAATTCACCTCCATTATCACTTCTGATGACAATTGGCTTCCTTTGAAATTTGTTACTTGATCTTGTTATATAGTCTACAAGTTTATCAAAAACTTCACTTTTGTTCTTAATTAAGTATATGACTGTGTATCTTGAGTAGTCATCTATAAAAGTCAACATGATGTAGTCACTTTCATGGGTCCACATACGTCAGAATGCACCAAATCAAGTGGTCTTTTGCTTTTCATGTCACTTTCTTTTGGAATAGATATCCTTGTGGCTTTGGATTTTATACAACATTCACATCTTATGGTAATTGAGCAATCTGATATCTTTAAATCTTTTGTCAATTATTTTCTCTGTAGTTCCCTTATACTGTCCGGGTGTCTATGTCCTAGATGTTTATGCCACATGTGAATACAGTTTTTGTGATCATGTGTACATACCTTCATCTGTTCCTTTGGTTTGTCAAAATGATATAATTGTTCATCTGCCTTGACTTTGGTTATCATCTTGTTTCCTGCAATAATTGCACACTCATTATCTTTGAATTTTACTGTAAGTCCTTTTGCTGTTAAACGTTTCACAGATAATAATCCACCTTCCAATTTTGGAACATACAACACATCCTGTACAAGTATCTTTGAATCTTGTCTGAACTTGTTTGAACAATTTAGCATACCTTGTCAGATACCTTCTGCGGTTATTTTGCTTCCATCTGCAAGATAAATGGCTTCTTTCTTATTTAAATCAAGATCAGTAAAGAAATTCTTGTCACTTGTCATATGACTCGTTGCTCCTGAATCAATAAACCAACCAAGTGATGATTTCTTGTCTGTTATTTTGAATGTGCCATTTCAATTATTCTCACACGAATCAGAAATTGTGTTTTTTACTTTCTGTGTATGCTTTTTATGTTGTAATTTTTGTTGCTCTGCTTTCCATATGGTACAGTCTTTCTTTAAATGACGTTTTTTCTTATATCTGAAGCATTCCCTTGTCTCTTTATTATAGGGTTTTTTAAATTCTGTAGCTTTAAGAACGTTTTCACTGTCCTTATCAGTAGAAGAATCATTGCTTTGTTCTTTTCTTCTCTGATATTCATCTATGAGTCTTATTTTCACAAACTCTAATGTAATGTCTGTTTCAGGTCTTGTCTAGTGCATTTATTAAAGCAGTATATGAATCTGGTAAACTGCACAACAATATAGCTGCTATATGGTTTTCTTTAATATCTTCAC
Organism: Oophaga sylvatica; assembly: GCA_033576555.1. NCBI lineage: Eukaryota > Metazoa > Chordata > Amphibia > Anura > Dendrobatidae > Oophaga > Oophaga sylvatica. Next base: position 62,888 of record JARQOD010001447.1, on the reverse strand, counting down.
CAATAGATCTTAGCTGAGATATTACTTCCATAATAGAGACTATATGCTTCTGCATGTCACTGTCTGCACTTAGTCTCATGCTGTAAAGCTTTCTTAATAAAAATAATTTGTGATTTAAGCTGGGTCTCTCATATAGCTTTCTTAATGCTTCCCACATTCCTTTCGCTGTTTCTTCATTTCTTATATGTATTAGTTGAGCATCATCCACTAATAAGCTAATGGTGGCTCTCGCTTGTCTATTTTTCTTACCCCATGTATAATTATCCTGAATAGGTCTATCTGTAGTGATTACTTCCCATAAATAATCTTTAGACAATAACATCTCTACTTTGAACTTCCATAGCTGATAGTTCTCATCATTCAGTTTAGCTACTGTGAGTTTTAGCTCTGTACTACTTGTCATTTTTAACTTATCTTACTTGTTTGGAGAGACTTGCTCTGAAGAATTATTCTGCATTCACCAGGGTCTTGCTGAGAGTTCCAGTGTCTGGGTATCTGGTATTCTTGGTGCTTGGGATCTGTGGTGTCTGTATTCTCTGGTGTCTGGATGTCTGGGTATCTGGGTACACTGTATCTGGGGTGACTGTATCTGGGTGTCTGGGTGTCTGGGCCCATAACCTGTTGCACAGCTTCTGAATCCACACCTTTGCAGTAGAAAACTTCACAGAGCAGGCTGCATGGGATAACAAGCTTTTACTTCTTAAAACATGAGGTAAAAGGATAATGCACAGTCATTTGGCATTGCATCAGGAAACAGGAACAAAACGAAAGTGAAAGTACAAGTGAGATTATTTCTTATACAATACATTAAACAGAAATATACGTTAAATAACATCGCCATCTACTGTCAGGTCAGCATAAAGTCCTCCTTTTACTTATAATAAGTCCTAATCTGTTGCATATTCCAACACATATGACATGGTAGCAGGGCAGGCCTTACAGTCACTGACAAAAAACACAGAATGGGAGGACAACATGAATAATGTGAAGTGGATTTTCCTGGGCCCATCCATTATGTGGGTCAAAGGCTTATTGGGGTGCATATGACTTGGTAGCACGGCAGGCCTTGCAGTCACAGACAAAAAAAAGAATGGGAGGATAACATGAATAGTGTGAAGTGGATTTTCCTTGGCCCATCCATTATGTGGGTTCAAAGGCTTATTGGGGTATGTGAGGAAAGGGACGCCGCCATCTTGTGTATAGGGCCTATACCAGCCTCCATTTTATCGGTTCACAAAGCCACAGACTGCTAAATACACAGGGCCTGTTAGCATATCCAGTACGACCGGTTTTGTTGTCCACTATGAATCAAAGGGCTTTAGTATGCTAATTAGTTCAGGCCGTGTCTGAATAAGATGGTCATTAGTATGCTAAAAAAACTCAGACTGAAGCCAGTATTTCCTGCTCCATATGAATTGCAGGTCGATTAATATGCGTGCTTCAAAGCAAAGGGGAGGGACCTAGCAGGTTTAAGAACTGGGAGCTATGGGCAGACTGAATCCCTTTTTCACACAAAAGCCAAGAAGATGGTCTAAGAAGGACCAAGGGAACAGTTTTGCCATGGGAGCAGCAGCACATGTTTTGGGAGAATGTCCAGCAACTAAAGATTGTTACCTGGGGATCGCAGAGCTTCCGGCCTCCCCATGTCCCTACAACCGGTAATATTGATCTCTAGCTAATACCTTTAAGCCTTGTACAGTATTGTTGTATTTTACTCTGACTGCAAATCCATTGTCATTCCGTTGTATAGCTTTACTGTATATATCTGTAATTATCTAGTGCGCCTTTAAGGCAATTAAACCATAAAATTAATCTTGGGCTGATGCTTTTACTCTGATCACGAATCTTAGAATACCAAGTGGGTAACAGGACAACCTCCCCGGCGGCCTTTTGCTCTAGGTGCAGTTCCCTTGCTGACCTGAGAGACAAAGGGGGCGCCGGAGAGCTGTACCTGTGGAGTTACGTCCCATTGGTGACGTGGGAGGAAAGGGGTCGTCCTTCACATTTGATAGCGGCGGTAGGATCAGGAGCTGTGATACCGGGCTACCGTGTGGCGTTCGGCTTAGTTCCTCTCTATTGGTGGCAGTGGTGGGATCAGAGTATTAGTGTGCGTGGGACCCCTACTCCCAGACACTAAAGACTACCGGCGGTAACTTTCACTGCTGGGGTCTTAAGGTCAGCCCAGCACTAGACGGTCAGAGTGTAAATATAATAAGTTGTGTGCAAGGTCGGGGTTGCAGCTGTGTCAGTAACCAAAGGTTCCTAAGATGGCGGAAGGCACCAGGAGTAAGGCAAAGGGGGAGGCCAATGCTATGGTCTATGTGGGGTTCGAAACCGACAAAGGCGAGGGGGAGCTCAGCCAGGGCTCCCCAAGGAGCCCGACCCCCGTGCTCAGTCCCGCAGTGGACTGTCCACCCCCTGCCCGTCCAGCCTGTCCAGATCGGAGGCCCTTTTCCAAGCGGCTATGGCACAGCTCGAGGCTGGTAATGACGCCGCCTATGACAGACTCCAGGTGGTGGCAGAGAGAGCAGCAGAGCGTGAGCATACAGAACGTGTGTTGCAGGCTACAGAACGCCGTGAAGCTGCGGAGCGCCGGCACCGACTGGAGATGGCTCAGCATGGGCCCCCGTGGACGCACCAGGCCCACCGGAGACAAGGGCTTCCAAGGTCCGGGCGGATGACTTTCCCTTGCTTGAAAAGGATGGAGACCTGGATTCCTTTCTGTTGGCCTTTGAGAGGACCTGCCTCCAACATCATCTGGCCCTGGATCAGTGGGCAAGGTACCTGACCCCCGTTTGAGGGGTAAGTCCCTGGAAGTTTTGGGGGACTTACCTGCCGGGGAGGAGCAGGACAACAGCATCAATCGGGCCCTGATCCAGCACTACAACCTCACCCCGGAGTCGTACCGCAGGAAGTTCAGGAGCCTGCAGCGGGGTTCAAAGGACACCTGGACCGACCACATGCGGGCCCTGCTGAGAGCTGCGGAGCACTGGACTTTGGGTCTAGAGCTCACTACCCGCCAGGAGGTCCAGGAAGTGTTTGTCATGGAGCAATTCTTGTGGAACTGCCCAGAGGACCTCCAGCAGTTCCTCCGTGACCGGAAACCAAAGGGGGCTTCTGCTACAGCCGCCCTGGCAGACGAGTATGCCAACAACAGGGCGCCGGAGCCAAAGAAGCCTGCCAGCAGCACCTGGAGAGGGGGTAAGCCCAATCCTGCCCAGCCCCATATCCAGCCCCAGAGTGCAAGGGGTGTACCCCGGCTGCCCTCTTCAGGCCAGGAACAGAACCCAGACGTTGTCATAATTACAATCAGCCAGGACACTTTAAGGCTGCGTGTCCCCAGTGCCAGAAGGCCCCATCCCTGTCCCAGAAACCGTTCACTGTTTTGTGTGTGGGAGAGGGTGGTGGGAGTTCCCCGGACAATTACCAACCCGTCACTATCGGCTGCTCAGCGGTCATGGGACTGCGGGACACAGGCGCTGAACAAACCCTGGTACGTCCTGAGGTGGTGTCCCCTCAAGACTTGGTGCCTGGGAAATCCCTTTCCGTCTCCGGAATTGGAGGCGTTGAACCGGCGCTGCCCGTTGCCAAGGTGTATTTGGACTGGGGCGCCAGGAGGGGGATGCGGGAGGTGGGAGTAACGCCAAATATTCTTGCAAATGTGTTGCTTGGGACCGATTTGGGTCGGCTAGTGTCCCAGTATGTGGCCACTGAACCCCCAAGTTCGGCTCCCAAGAATGTCATGACTCTACTGTGAATGCTAATGTTACTGTATTGAATGTGCCTCCAACAGTGGAGGAGGGAGTGAAACCTGATGGTAAGCCATGCACTGACACTACACACACAGGGCTCACGGTGAGGACAGGTGAGGAAGCTGCACGGGAGAGCTCAGAGGTGGGGGAAGGGGCTGCAATGGGCAGTGTAGGGCCCCTAAGTGAACCCAGGCTGCTGAGTCTAGGGCCCCTGCAGGAAGAGGAACAGGCCATGGGGGAGGGGGCGTCCCGGGAGAGGAGCCACCAGGTAAGACCCCAGGGCAGGAGTTCCCCACATGCGGGATGTCAGGAGGTCAGGGAAGTCTGCCTGACCCGGCGACTTGCTCAGGGGACGAGGGGAAGCAGGCACTACCCGTGGTCTCAGCGGTCGTGGCCGCTGTTACCAGGAGTGGGAGCGCCGAAGCCCAAGGGGCCTTGCGGAGGTCCGACGGTTTCGCCCTCTCCGACCAAGTGGCTGCCGAGTCAGACAGCAGCCAGGAGACAGATCCCGGGGAACTGACAGAGGACATGGCAGTTTCATCAATTCTTGCCACATCAAGTCAGGGATTTCAGGCAGCGTTGGAAGCTGACACTAGCCTGAAGACTCTCAAGGAGCAGGCGGCACAGCCTCCCCTGGAGTCTGACCGCGAGCGAGTGGTCTGGGACCATGGACGGCTGTACGGGTAACGGTCCAGCAGGGTTCACCGGAGGCGTGGCCCAGGGACCGACAGTTAGTGGTACCCCATCCATTCAGGGCGGAATTGTTGCGGATCGCACACGAGATTCCAATGGCTGGACACCTAGGGATCACTAAAACCAGGGCCAGGCTAGCTCAGCATTTCTACTGGTCTGGAATGAGGACGAGGTGATAGCCTACTGCCGTTCGTGTGACACCTGTCAGAGGGTGGGGAAGGCGGGGCGGCACCCCAAAGCCCCACTGGTAACTCTGCCCATCATCGAAGAGCCTTTCTCGAGGGTGGCTGTGGATCTCATAGTACCTCTGTCCACTCCCAGCCGCTCCGGGAAATGCTTCATATTAACGGTAGTGGACTATGCCACCGGTACCCGGAAGCGGTAGCTTTGTCGTCCATTCGGGCCGACAAAGTGGCCACTGCCTTACTGGAGATTTTCTCCAGAGTGGGGTTTCCCGAGGAAATGCTCACCGACCGAGGGACCCAGTTCATGTCGCAGCTGATGGAGTCTCTCTGTAAGCAGGTACAGGTGCAACATCTGGTGGCCAGCCCGTATCACCACAGACCAATGGCTTGTGTGAGCGGTTCAATGGCACCTTAAAGCAGATGCTGAAGATGTTGGTCGACTCCCACGGGAGAGACTGGGAGCGGTATCTCCCACACCTGCTGTTTGCCTACCGGGAGGTCCCACAGTCCTCAACGGGGTTCTCCCCCTTTGAGCTCCTGTACGGGCGACGTGTACGGGGGCCCTTGCTCTGGTGAAGGGAGCATGGGAAGGGGATTTAGCCACCCCTGGAGTGTCAGTCATTGAGTATGTCATGCGCTTCCGGGACCGAATGATGGCCTTGACACGGCTGGTGCATGACAATATGGCCCAAGCCCAGGCTGACC
>JARQOD010001447.1:0-57453 GCA_033576555.1 Oophaga sylvatica | reverse complement strand
ACACTATATTTTGTTACCAATTTTTGGGTGTTGTGTTGTTCCATTTATTTTTGGCATGTGCATATATGCGTTTATATTTGTATTTCTTTATTTTTCCTTCTTGAAATTAGAAAAACATGTGTATCTTTGTACCGTGTTAGCCTGTAGATAGAAAAATATTTAGACTTCAGAGTCAGCAGTGGTTGATACCTTTTAATGGATAACTGAAAAGATGGAAACAAATTGCAAGCTTTCAAGGCTACTCACGTCTCTTCATCAGGCAAAGACAAATAAAAAAATTAAGCATCACATATTTTCTATACACAACAGGACACAGGAATAGTGCAATAGGTAAGACAATAAGTGACGTGTATCAGAACTGTCATTATCTCACAGGGATGAACATAAATAATGGAACAGTTCCAGATAAGGATAGAAAGTTTGATTGCCCTCTCATTGGCGTTTTTTTGGGTTTTCATGACCCTGGAAGGTCATAGACGCAGATTCCTTAATTGATATAGAATGACATAAATCCATGTGATCTATTCATTCCATCACTAACAGTGTCAAAGGTCATGATGAGCTTATATTCTGAAACCTTTGTACGTTTCTCATATTTGAAGTTATATTTTAATACCAGTAATTCCATATCCATCATGCTATGACCGGCATACTAAAGTCTTTTGCCACAGGTAAATTCATTAAATTTATCTGTGATTGTGTGGCGCTGATAATTCATCCTTGTTCTCCTTTTTGTTGCCGGTCTCCCCCTCACTTTGTCCCTCCCTCACTTGTCTTAGCTATTCCTGTGTCCTGTTGTTGTAGAAATATGTGATTCTTCATTTTTGGCTTTACTCTTAGCCTGATGAAGACACCTGAGTAGTCTCGAAAGCTTTGAATTTTACCATATTTTTCAGTTAGCCATTAAACGTTATCAACCACAGAGGACTGTCAAGTATAAATATTTTTCTATTCTTGTAATTGAAATTCTTCATTTTATTGTCGTAGTAAAACTTCATTTATTCTTGTTTGAAGTACATACATTTGCAATGGCCACGTAACAAGGCAATAACTCAATATTTTGTGCCTACAACCCTCCTTGACCCTGGGCTTCAACAGCGCCAGTTGCTGCTCAGAAGTGTTAGATGCACAGATGAAAACAATCGCTGATGTGTTTCTGGGGTTCAGTAACGCCTGCTGTTCCCCTGCTGTGTGTCTGGCAAAAATAACTGCTGCTAACTACAACTTCAACTTCAAACGTCTCATACTAGGCCTCTGCCTACACCCTCCTTGACCCTGGGCTTCAACAGCGCCAGTTGCTGCTCAAAGTGTTAGATGCACAGATGAAAACAATCGCTGATGTGTTTGTGGGGTTCAGTAACGCCTGCTGTTCCCCTGCGTGTGTCCGCAAAAATTACTGCTAGCTACCTAATCATGGTGAAAAAAAACATGACATCTCAAAGTGTCTATGCTACACATAGTTATGAGGCTACACCATGATTTCTAAGCTTGAAACATTTTAAACGTAAACTTTCAAACCATAAAATGATTTGTCTTTGTCACAAATCTGTAACAAAATAATTGTGACATATTATTACAGATATGCACATGTCGAAAACAAATGCAAACACAAAAGCCTACTTATGCTATAGGATACTGATGGTCAACCTTGTCACTCCATAGCTTAGACAAATCCAACTCACATCATGATGACTCAAATACTGCAATGTTGGAAGTGCATAATGTGGGTTGAACTTTGACAACTGCTGCAGTGCGAAGGTTATACTTCAGTGTTCTTGCCTTTGAAATAAAGCATACAAGTAAATATAATATCCAATGTTGATTAAGGACGTGATGTACACCTGTAATATTGTGCAAACAATGCATGTAGGAATAGTCCTCTTCAACATTACTTATATTTGTGTCATTTTAAAAAATACATATTGATTAGAAAGTTAACAGCCCATATCATAAAGGTCCTTCATGTAAACATGATAATCGCTAACAAAAATCATGCATTACCTTGGTAAAGTCAATAGTGCATAGTCACAATACAAAATATATACCTGTAAGTGGTGCTGAAAGAACGACAACTGATAGAAAGGTGAATGATATCTATTTATCAGACTGAATAGCGACACCTGTACAATGTCGAAATAATACTGTACCTTAACAAAACAGCTGTGTCACACCTCACACGCATTTTTCTTGTAGCATGTTATGTAATAGGGCACATGCGTGTATGTTTCATCATAGGTGCATGTTTACTGAGTAAAGCAGTCATGACAACGCCTTTTTGTTGTCGGTACGCTTGCGATGATGAACGATGCGCACCGTGAATGTTAGTCTGCGTCATAAGACGCACAGACGCTCCAATACCCAACGCGTCACAGCAGGAAGCCAGTCTGTGCGTCCAAACAAAGGCGCAAGCATACATGCACGTACCCTTTTATAAAGCTATATAAAAAAAAGGATGTAGTAGTAACGCACACTTTATTGAGGTACAGTATTTACATCGCCATTCACCATCTGTGGCTATGCAGTCTCATCTATATATACCTTATCTATCCGTTTCATGCTTGCAAGTCCACATCAGGCATAAATAGCTGTTTTCACTATGCACTTTTTAAAGGTTTTTTTTGTTAATATAAATGATTGGCACATATTATCAGTATTACATGATGGAAATTTTAGATATTTTTAAAAACTTTTTAGTGATATTATTCAGCAAATGAAAATGTGTACATACTGTTACTTATCCATCATTAATGGATTCTGATATGTACTTGTATGCTTTTATTTAAAACCGATATAGCAGATTATTAAACGATTTTTATTGTGGTTTGCATTGCTTTTCAACATGTTAATGTATGCGTTTATGTTTGTCAATTATTAATTTACATAATTTTTAAAGTAAAATCATCATCTTATGGTACTAAAGGTTATATTTCTCTTGTTTGGAGTATAGACATTTTAATTGACACGTAACAAGGGAAAATACTTGATCTAGTATTTAAACATCCTCCTTGACCCTGGCTCCAACACCGCCAGTTGTTTCTCGGAAGTGCTGTTAGCACAGTCTACACTTGCTCCTGTGTTACGGGGTCAGTAATGTCAGCTGTTCCCCTGCTGTGTGAACGGCAAACAGTCCTGCTGCCTCCACCCTGTTCTCTTCTCATCCCTGGGTTACAACACCGCCAGTTGTTTCTCGGAAGTGCTGTTAGCACAGTCTACATGCTCCTGGTTACTGGGGTTCAGTAATGTCAGCTGTTCCCCTGCTGTGTGAACGGCAAAAAGTCCGCTGCCTCCACCATGTTCTCTTCTCATCCCTGGTTACAACACCGCCAGTTGTTTCTCGGAAGTGCTGTTAGCACAGTCTACACTTGCTCCTGTGTTACTGGGGTTCAGTAATGTCAGCTGTTCCCCTGCTGTGTGAACGCAAACAGTCCTCTGCCTCCACCCTGTTCTCTTCTCATCCCTGGGTTACAACACCGCCAGTTGTTTCTCGGAAGTGCTGTTAGCACAGTCTACACTTGCTCCTGTGTTACTGGGGTTCAGTAATGTCAGCTGTTCCCCTGCTGTGTGAACGGCAAAAAGTCCTGCTGCCTCCACCTGTTCTCTTCTCATCCCTGGGTTACAACACCGCCAGTTGTTTCTCGGAAGTGCTGTTAGCACAGTCTACACTTGCTCCTGTGTTACTGGGGTTCAGTAATGTCAGCTGTTCCCCTGCTGTGTGAACGGCAAAAAGTCCTGCTGCCTCCACCATGTTCTCTTCTCATCCCTGGGTTACAACACCGCCAGTTGTTTCTCGGAAGTGCTGTTAGCACAGTCTACACTTGCTCCTGTGTTACTGGGGTTCAGTAATGTCAGCTGTTCCCCTGCTGTGTGAACGGCAAAAAGTCCTGCTGCCTCCACCTGTTCTCTTCTCATCCCTGGGTTACAACACCGCCAGTTGTTTCTCGGAAGTGCTGTTAGCACAGTCTACACTTGCTCCTGTGTTACTGGGGTTCAGTAATGTCAGCTGTTCCCCTGCTGTGTGAACGGCAAAAAGTCCTGCTGCCTCCACCATGTTCTCTTCTCATCCCTGGGTTACAACACCGCCAGTTGTTTCTCGGAAGTGCTGTTAGCACAGTCTACACTTGCTCCTGTGTTACTGGGGTTCAGTAATGTCAGCTGTTCCCCTGCTGTGTGAACGGCAAAAAGTCCTGCTGCCTCCACCACTGTTCTCTTCTCATCCCTGGGTTACAACACCGCCAGTTGTTTCTCGGAAGTGCTGTTAGCACAGTCTACACTTGCTCCTGTGTTACTGGGGTTCAGTAATGTCAGCTGTTCCCCTGCTGTGTGAACGGCAAAAAGTCCTGCGCCTCCACCTGTTCTTTCATCCCTGGTTACAACACCGCCAGTTGTTTCTCGGAAGTGTGTTAGCACAGTTACATTGCTCCTGTTTACTGGGGTTCAGTAATGTCAGCTGTTCCCTGCTGGTGACGGCAAAAAGTCCTGCTGCCTCCACCTGTTCTTCTCTCCCTGGGTTACAACACCGCCATTGTTCTCGGAAGTGCTGTTAGCACAGTCTACACTTGCTCCTGTGTTTGGGTTCAGTATGTCAGCTGTTCCCCTGCTGTGTGAACGGCAAAAGTCCTGCTGCCTCCACCCTGTTTCTTCTCACCCTGGGTTACAACACCGCCAGTTTTTCTCGAAGTGCTGTTAGCACAGTCTACACTTGCTCCTGTGTTACTGGGGTTCAGTAATGTCAGCTGTTCCCTGCTGTGTAACGAAAAGCCTGCTGCCTCCACCATTTCTTTTCATCCCTGGTTACAACACCGCCTTGTTCTCGGAAGTCTGTTAGCACAGTCTACACTTGCTCCTGTTACTGGGGTTCAGTAATGTCAGCTGTTCCCTCTGTGTAACGCAAAAGTCCTGCTGCCTCACCCTGTTCTTTTCACCTGGGTTACAACACCGCCATTGTTTCTCGAAGTGCTGTTAGCACAGTCTACACTTGCTCCTGTGTTACTGGGGTTCAGTATGTCAGCTGTTCCCTCTGTGTGAACGCAAAAAGTCCTGCTGCCTCCACCATGTTCTCTTCTCATCCCTGTTACAACACCGCAGTTGTTCTGGAAGGCTGTTAGCACAGTCTCACTTGCTCCTGTGTTACGGGGTTCATAATGTCGCTGTTCCCTGCTGTGTGAACGCAAAAAGTCCTGCTGCCTCCACCATGTTCTTTCTCATCCCTGGTTACAACACCGCCATTGTTTCTCGGAAGTGCTGTTAGCACAGTCTCACTTGCTCCTGTTACTGGGGTTCAGTAATGTCAGCTGTTCCCCTGCTGTGTGAACGGCAAAAGTCTGCTGCCTCCACGTTCTCTTCTCATCCCTGGTTACAACACCGCCAGTTGTTTCTCGGAAGTGCTGTTAGCACAGTCTACACTTGCTCCTGTGTTACTGGGGTTCAGTAATGTCAGCTGTTCCCTGCTGTGTGAACGGCAAAAAGTCCTGCTGCCTCACCATGTTCTCTTCTCATCCCTGGTTACAACACCGCCAGTTGTTTCTCGAAGTGCTGTTAGCACAGTCTACATTGCTCCTGTGTTACTGGGGTTCAGTAATGTCAGCGTTTCCCCTGCTGTGTGAACGGCAAAAGTCCTGCTGCCTCCACCCTGTTCTCTTCTCATCCCTGGGTTACAACACCGCCAGTTGTTTCTCGGAAGTGCTGTTAGCACAGTCTACACTTGCTCCTGTGTTACTGGGGTTCAGTAATGTCAGCTGTTCCCCTGCTGTGTGAACGGCAAAAAGTCCTGCTGCCTCCACCATGTTCTCTTCTCATCCCTGGGTTACAACACCGCCAGTTGTTTCTCGGAAGTGCTGTTAGCACAGTCTACACTTGCTCCTGTGTTTACTGGGGTTCAGTAATGTCAGCTGTTCCCCTGCTGTGTGAACGGCAAACAGTCCTGCTGCCTCCACCCTGTTCTCTTCTCATCCCTGGGTTACAACACCGCCAGTTGTTTCTCGGAAGTGCTGTTAGCACAGTCTACACTTGCTCCTGTGTTACTGGGGTTCAGTAATGTCAGCTGTTCCCCTGCTGTGTGAACGGCAAACAGTCCTGCTGCCTCCACCCTGTTCTCTTCTCATCCCTGGGTTACAACACCGCCAGTTGTTTCTCGGAAGTGCTGTTAGCACAGTCTACACTTGCTCCTGTGTTACTGGGGTTCAGTAATGTCAGCTGTTCCCCTGCTGTGTGAACGGCAAAAAGTCCTGCTGCCTCCACCCTGTTCTCTTCTCATCCCTGGGTTACAACACCGCCAGTTGTTTCTCGGAAGTGCTGTTAGCACAGTTAACACTTGCTCCCGTGTTACTGGGGTTCAGTAATGTCAGCTGTTCCCCTGCTGTGTGAACGGCAAAAAGTCCTGCTGCCTCAACTTTAATTTCCATGGGTACCTTCTGCTACCCATCCGGGTTCCAGTACCGTCAGCTGGTTCTCCGCAGTGCCTTGGCCTAGGTGCCTCCATGTCGGTATCCGAGTTCCAGCAACGTCTGCTGGTCCTTGGTAGTGCTTTGGAGCACAGGTACCTCCTGCTTAGTAACCGTGTCCCAGTAACGTCAGCTGGTCCTCGGTTGTGCCATTGGCTCTTTTCCTTCTGCTGACCCTCCGGGTTCCAGCACAGTCAGCTGGTCCTCGTTACTTTCATTGGCTCTTGTACCTTCGCTACCATCCGGGTTCCAGTACCGTCAGCTGGTTCTCCGCAGTGCCTTTGGCCTAGGTGCCTCCATGTCGGTATCCGAGTTCCAGCAACGTCTGCTGGTCCTTGGTAGTGCTTTGGAGCACAGGTACCTCCTGCTTCGTAACCGTGTCCAGTAACGTCAGCTGGTCTCGGTTGTGCCATTGGCTCTTTCCTTCTGCTGACCCTCCGGGTTCCAGCACAGTCAGCTGGTCCTCGTTACTTTCATTGGCTCTTGTACCTTCTGCTACCATCCGGGTTCCAGTACCATCAGCTGGTTCTCCGCAGTGCCTTTGGCCTAGGTGCCTCCATGTCGGTATCCGAGTTCCAGCAACGTCTGCTGGTCCTTGGTAGTGCTTTGGAGCACAGGTACCTCCTGCTTAGTAACCGTGTCCCAGTAACGTCAGCTGGTCCTCGGTTGTGCCATTGGCTCTTTTCCTTCTGCTGACCCTCGGGTTCCAGCACAGTCAGCTGGTCCTCGTTACTTTCATTGGCTCTTGTACCTTCTGCTACCCATCCGGGTTCCAGTACCGTCAGCTGGTTCTCCGCAGTGCCTTTGGCCTAGGTGCCTCCATGTCGGTATCCGAGTTCCAGCAACGTCTGCTGGTCCTTGGTAGTGCTTTGGAGCACAGGTACCTCCTGCTTAGTAACCGTGTCCCAGTAACGTCAGCTGGTCCTCGGTTGTGCCATTGGCTCTTTTCCTTCTGCTGACCCTCCGGGTTCCAGCACAGTCAGCTGGTCCTCGTTACTTTCATTGGCTCTTGTACCTTCTGCTACCCATCCGGGTTCCAGTACCGTCAGCTGGTTCTCCGCAGTGCCTTTGGCCTAGGTGCCTCCATGTCGGTATCCGAGTTCCAGCAACGTCTGCTGGTCCTTGGTAGTGCTTTGGAGCACAGGTACCTCCTGCTTAGTAACCGTGTCCCAGTAACGTCAGCTGGTCCTCGGTTGTGCCATTGGCTCTTTTCCTTCTGCTGACCCTCCGGGTTCCAGCACAGTCAGCTGGTCCTCGTTACTTTCATTGGCTCTTGTACCTTCTGCTACCCATCCGGGTTCCAGTACCGTCAGCTGGTTCTCCGCAGTGCCTTTGGCCTAGGTGCCTCCATGTCGGTATCCGAGTTCCAGCAACGTCTGCTGGTCCTTGGTAGTGCTTTGGAGCACAGGTACCTCCTGCTTAGTAACCGTGTCCCAGTAACGTCAGCTGGTCCTCGGTTGTGCCATTGGCTCTTTTCCTTCTGCTGACCCTCCGGGTTCCAGCACAGTCAGCTGGTCCTCGTTACTTCCATTGGCTTTTGTACCATCACCAACAGGACAAAGAAGGTTAAGACAAACTACAAGATACAGAACAAGAGACAGAAGAACAATAAGCAGAAGATCAAAAAGCAGAAGAACATTAAGTATAAGACCAAAATGAAGAGCAAAATATATGCTCTAAATTCTAAGCAGAAGAAGACTAAGCAGTGTATGGGGGTGAGTCCGTTCCTCCTCGTGGTGCCCCTGGAAAATGCCTGATGCTGCTGCAGGCTAAACTGAACGCGGACAAATACTGTTGTAATTAAAATCTTTCGTGACAGCAAGAACGGAAGGATGAAAATTCAGAGTTTTACAGATTACAAGTACAGGAATGTCTGTCACAAATAAGAATATGATGAAAAGGATGAATAGGAAGAAGATGAAGAAGTAGAATATGAAGAATAATAACTGTTTAATAAGAACAATATGAGTAATGTTAACAAAAACATGAAAAGCAAGAAGTTTTAGAAGAAGATAAAGAAGGTGAAAATGATGAATAATTTGATGAGAAAGATGATGCTGCTGAAGATTATGAAGGAGAAAGTGTGTCAAAAGTTAAAAAGGTGAAGAGCATGGAAGTTGTGAAACATACATATTTGCCAAAATAGAAAAAAGGTTAACAACATTGTCAATTTGTTCGTCAATCCGAACGTATTTCCTAAAAAAAAAATATTAATGCTATTCCATTGGATTGGGTTAAACATCTATGCCTTTAATGTCTCCTCAACCTCCCCAATACATTCTACATTACTCTTTGTTGTTTTCCTTCATGTACAATTAACCTACAAGGCAAGAATGGGGTTTTTTTAATTTCGATATTTTGTTCCCATAGACTTACATTGGACTTCCGGTATCGGTATCGGGTATCGCCGATATTTTTTGGGTATCGGCGATACCATTCCGATTCCGATACTTTTGGATATCGGAAAGTATCGCTCAACTCTAGTTGTGGTTTAAAATAAATATTTTTACTTAATTTATTAAAACCTACAATAGTGAACAGATTAAAAGGGAATTTTCAAAAAATATTAACAGAAACCCAGTGACTGCGATACATTAATATGAACTTGTGGATACAGCTCTATCCTAATTGGATTGATAGATAGCCTAATGATATACTTTGCCTTTTAAAAGAGGAGCATTCTCCAACTCCTTCATATAAAGTGCAATAATGTGCAATAATGTGCAAAAATGTGCAAAGAAACAACCATATAATGAGCAACAATGTGCAAACAAAATGCTATTTAATACACCCACTACTACAGTGTGAAAAGAGGGGTAAGAGGATGCATGAGAACAGATATCAATCACAAGCTGATAGTGCAGCACCTGACAGATCGTGCACAGGATTCACATGTAATCAGAATAAAGTGAAGTCACTAATCTACATGGGGAATCATAAATACTATGTAATCCCACTTACATGAAAATGTAGCACAATGCTAGGCAGGATAGGAGAATTGCAGAAAGGGGTCTCTGAACGCCCAACGGGCACCGTTTCACCAAGTGGCTTCTTCCGGGGCAGAAGTATGGGGTAGGTGTGAGTAAAGAAAATAAATAACAGGCACTGCTTGGGGATAGGACGGAAGAGGTCCGGTGACTCAGTGTTAGCGCGCGCAGAAGGTAACACGCCCCCTGTCAAAAGGGACTTCCGGGGTAGCGCTCCTGTGAAACGCAAGTGGAACGCACCTGGATCACATGGTCAGAGCACCCCCGGAAGTCAGAGGGGCCGACGCACCCTGCGCGTGCGCATAGGAGTCTCGGAGGAGGTGTGTCCTAGTGATGTAATGGATGATGCCTGGAAGTAGGAGCGGCGATACAACGCCGATGCACAAAAGTAAGTGAGAAGGGTATCTCACCACAATGCACTGGACATGGGAAGGCTTTAAATAGGAACAGCGACACAGCGCTTATATGTTAGATATCCTGGTGACAATATATCTGATAGTAATAAGTGCAGAAAAAACATAAGGACATAATATGAGAAAAATTAATCAAGATAAAGAAAGAAAAACATAAGGTTCCTAAAAATTGAGAAAAATTAAAAAAGAAAAGAATAAGAATTGTGAGCATATCAAAAAAATAAAAAATAAAAATGGGAAAAGAATATAATAATAAATGAATGAATAATGAATAAACAAAAAACAAAATGTAACATTTTGGTGTAGAAAAAGCTAAGTATAAATTATAAGTTGTACATATCGTAAATGTATGAAGATAAATATGTAGCAATTAATAAAAAAGGTAAAAATAAAGTGCAAGGGACAATGAAATAATGTTGTGATCCCAGATGAATGTAAAAATAATAAAATAAACTAAAATAAAATAAAGTGCTAAGTGCATGGTGGGAAAAATGCAGGTGAACCATAATGTGGACTATGGAATGTCAATACTGTATAAATATTTATGATATTTGTGTATACAGATATGCCACATCTGAAGCATTTTCCCACCATGGGGTGCTCAACAATTAAAACTGAAAAAAACAGCATTGTATCAGCAAATATGATACATAAAGTGCTATAGTGCAAACAGGGAGTAAAGAATAATAAATAATAATGAATATGCACAGAATTCAATATAATGCATGGATAAATTGTTAACAATTGTATCTCCAATTCTTCATATTAGGAGCCTCCATCATTATCTAATAAGGAATTGTCATCAGAAAATTACGGCCATCACCGGAATCCTCATCCAAACAGAAGGCCGCCCCGTCAACAGGACCACCATCCAAAGGGATCGATCCATCTCCACGGGATGAGCAAGGAAGGGCTCTTCACCAAAACCATCATCAGAAAAAGGAACACACCGTAATAAAAAGTCATCACCGGCCAAAAGTCAGTCTATACCCACCAAGGTAAGTGCCTAGAAAGATTATTAATAGATAAATCAAAACATATACAAAAATGACATAAATGAGATACTAGAAAACTGTTAAAACAATTAAAAAAGGAGTGATGTAAACCACACCTAAATTAAAACATCACAGGAATAGTACACATTAGGGAAAACAGATGCATAACTATTGCAAAAAGAGAAGGACTGGCAAAGGGGGGAGATTATAAAAAGGAATTGAAGCCAAAACTTTCATTTAGTCCATAGGGGGAAATGGTGTGAAGACGATATATCCATTTACTCTCCAATTGGGAAAGTGATTTTCCCAAATCACCACCCCTTATTCCTAATTTTATTTGGTCAATTGCCTTGAAGTTTAGGCCACGAGGATTAGAATTATGGAATCTTTTAAAGTGGCTGGGCAAGGTTTTTAAAAGTGATAAATCTTCAATGGTTTTAGATTTCTCAATATCCCTTAAATGCTCCCGTACTCTAATCCTCAGTTCACGTGTTGTAAGGCCGATATAAATCAGACCACATGGGCAAGTGGCGTGGTATATTACGCCTTGAGAGGTACATGTAAGGTGCTTTAGTATTTTAAAAAATTTTGAGCCATCGTGGTTAGAAAAGGAATCACATTTTCTCATATTGATACAGGCCTTACAAGAACCACAAGGAAAGAAACCATGGGGTACATTGTGGAGAGTACTATTGAGAGTAGGCTCATAATGGCTACGCACAAGCAAATCTCTCAAATTTGGACATCTTTTAGCAACCAGTAAGGGGGATGTAGGGAAGATATTTTTCAATACAGGATCTGTTAGTAGGATCTTCCAATGTTTTTTAAAAATATATTTCAGTTCCTCCCATTGGTTGTTGAAAGTCGAGATATATCTTATTTGATTTTTTTCTTTAAGATTAGTACTCTTGCAAGGAGGATACAATAGATGTTGTCTGGGAGTTTTTCTGGCTCTCCTGTATCCATTTTTAATACTGCATTTGCTGTATCCACGATTAGTAAATCTATTTGTGAGATCTGCTGCCTGTTTCTCAAATGAAGATGGATCAGAGCAAATTCTTTTTAACCTCAAAAATTGGCCTGTCGGTATTCCCTTAATAGTAGCAGGAGGGTGAGATGATTTTGCATGTACGTAAAAGGGAGTTGGTAGCGGTAGGTTTTCTATATAGATCCGTTTCGACTAAATCTATTGAAGATATATTTATCTTAAGATCCAGGAATTCAACATTCCTACCAAATTGATAAGTCAAAATAATGTTTTGATCGTTGTTATTAAGTTTTCTCATTGGGGCAACATGGATAATGTGAAGTGGATTTTCCTGGACCCATCCAGTACCTGGGTTGAAAGACATATTGGGGTGCATATGACTTAGTAGCAAGGCAGGCCTTGCAGTCACTGACAAAAAAAACAGAATGGGAGGACAACATGAATAATGAGAGTGGATTTTCCTGGACCCATCCATTATGTGGATTCAAAGGCATATTGGGGTGCATTATGACTTGGTAGCAGGCAGGCCTTGCAGTCACTGACAAAAAAACAGAATGGAGGACAACATGAATAATGAGAGTGGATTTTCCTGGACCCATCCATTATGTGGATTCAAAGGCATATTGGGGTGCATTTGACTTGGTAGCAGGGCAGGCCTTGTAGTCACTGCCAATAAAAACAGAATGGAAGGACAACATGAATAATGTGAAGTGGATTTTACTGGACCCATCCATTATGTGGGTCAAAGGCTTATTGGGGTGCATATGACTTGGTAGCAGGGCTGGCCTTGCAGTCACTGACAAAAAAATACAGAATGGGAGGACAACATGAATAGTGTGAAGTGGATTTTCCTGGACCCATCCAGTACCTGGGTTGAAAGACATATTGGGGCGCATATGACTTAGTAGCACGGCAGGCCTTGCAGTCACTGACAAAAAAAACAGAATGGGAGGACAACATGAATAATGAGAAGTGGATTTTCCTGGACCCATCCAGTACTGGGTTGAAAGACATATTGGGGCGCATATGACTTAGTAGCACGGCAGGCCTTGCAGTCACTGACAAAAAAAAGAATGGGAGGATAACATGAATAGTGTGAAGTGGATTTTCCTGGGCCCATCTATTATGTGGGTTCAAAGGCTTATTGGAGTGCATATGACTTGGTTGCAGGGCAGGCCTTGCAGTCACTGACAAAAAACAACAGAATGGGGGACAACATGAATAATGTGAAGTGGCTTTTCCTGGACCCATCCAGTACCTGGGTTGAAAGACATATTGGGGCGCATATGACTTAGTAGCACGGCAGGCCTTGCAGTCACTGACAAAAAAAACAGAATGGGAGGACAACATGAATAATGAGAAGTGGATTTTCCTGGACCCATCCAGTTACCTGGGTTGAAAGACATATTGGGGCGCATATGACTTAGTAGCACGGCAGGCCTTGCAGTCACTGACAAAAAAAACAGAATGGGAGGACAACATGAATAATGAGAGTGGATTTTCCTGGACCCATCCATTATGTGGATTCAAAGGCATATTGGGGTGCATTTGACTTGGTAGCAGGGCAGGCCTTGTAGTCACTGCCAAATAAAAACAGAATGGAAGGACAACATGAATAATGTGAAGTGGATTTTACTGGACCCATCCATTATGTGGGTCAAAGGCTTATTGGGTGCATATGACTTGGTAGCAGGGCTGGCCTTGCAGTCACTGACAAAAAAATACAGAATGGGAGGACAACATGAATAGTGTGAAGTGGATTTTCCTGGACCCATCCAGTACCTGGGTTGAAAGACATATTGGGGCGCATATGACTTAGTAGCACGGCAGGCCTTGCAGTCACTGACAAAAAAAACAGAATGGGAGGACAACATGAATAATGAGAAGTGGATTTTCCTGGACCCATCCAGTACTGGGTTGAAAGGACATATTGGGGCGCATATGACTTAGTAGCACGGCAGGCCTTGCAGTCACTGACAAAAAAAAAGAATGGGAGGATAACATGAATAGTGTGAAGTGGATTTTCCTGGGCCCATCTATTATGTGGGTTCAAAGGCTTATTGGAGTGCATATGACTTGGTTGCAGGGCAGGCCTTGCAGTCACTGACAAAAAAACAGAATGGGGGACAACATGAATAATGTGAAGTGGCTTTTCCTGGACCCATCCAGTACCTGGGTTGAAAGACATATTGGGGCGCATATGACTTAGTAGCACGGCAGGCCTTGCAGTCACTGACAAAAAAAACAGAATGGGAGGACAACATGAATAATGAGAAGTGGATTTTCCTGGACCCATCCAGTACCTGGGTTGAAAGGACATATTGGGCGCATATGACTTAGTAGCACGGCAGGCCTTGCAGTCACTGACAAAAAAAACAGAATGGGAGGACAACATGAATAATGAGAAGTGGATTTTCCTGGACCCATCCATTATGTGGGTTCAAAGGCATATTGAGGTGCATATGACTTGGTAGCAGGGCAGGCCTTGCAGTCACTGACAAAAACAACAGAATGGGGGGACAACATGAATAATGTGAAGTGGCTTTTCCTGGACCCATCCAGTACCTGGGTTGAAAGACATATTGGGGCGCATATGACTTAGTAGCACGGCAGGCCTTGCAGTCACTGACAAAAAAAAACAGAATGGGAGGACAACATGAATAATGAGAAGTGGATTTTCCTGGACCCATCCAGTACCTGGGTTGAAAGACATATTGGGGGCATATGACTTAGTGCATGGCAGGCCTTGCAGTCACTGACAAAAAAAAAGAATGGGAGGATAACATGAATAGTGTGAAGTGGATTTTCCTGGGCCCATCTATTATGTGGGTTCAAAGGCTTATTGGAGTGCATATGACTTGGTTGCAGGGCAGGCCTTGCAGTCACTGACAAAAACAACAGAATGGGGGACAACATGAATAATGTGAAGTGGCTTTTCCTGGACCCATCCAGTACCTGGGTTGAAAGACATATTGGGGCGCATATGACTTAGTAGCACGGCAGGCCTTGCAGTCACTGACAAAAAAAACAGAATGGGAGGACAACATGAATAATGAGAAGTGGATTTTCCTGGACCCATCCAGTACCTGGGTTGAAAGACATATTGGGGCGCATATGACTTAGTAGCACGGCAGGCCTTGCAGTCACTGACAAAAAAAACAGAATGGGAGGACAACATGAATAATGAGAAGTGGATTTTCCTGGACCCATCCATTATGTGGGTTCAAAGGCATATTGAGGTGCATATGACTTGGTAGCAGGGCAGGCCTTGCAGTCACTGACAAAAACAACAGAATGGGGGGACAACATGAATAATGTGAAGTGGATTTTCCTTGGCCCATCCATTTTGTAGGTTCAAAGGCTTATTGCAGTGCATATGACTTTGTAGCAGGGCAGGCATTGCAGTCACTGACAAAAAAAACAGAATGGGAGGCAGAGGCGTAGCTACGGGTTCAGCTCAGGGGGGGTGAAATATCTGAGTGGGCCCCTAACAGTAGGACTTATCATTGGAGCAACTGCACATGGGCGCAAGAGGTAAGGGGCCCATATATTCCTCCAACGAAGGTGCAATTTTGCATTTTTAGGAGCTCTTGGGCTGCAAAGCGCCCATATAGTGTTCATGCACAGGGGCCCTTTCTGTATGTGTCTCCTTGTGGCCCCTAACCAGGTAATCATTATAGCTATGGGGGTATAGGGGAACCTCAAGAGATGACCGCACTGTCATTGAAAATAAATCTCCATACAAACACCAGCACTGATATTACCGCCTTATGGTGACACATAGTGGTAGATACCAGTCCTACAGAACATATAAGAGATTACAGTACAGTTATAGATGGTGACTTACAGAGGACGTCCTTTTAGGTGGAGTCATTCACTTTTCCTGTCTTTTCCATCTGGCCCAGACTGACATGTCGACTTCTCCAGCCAGGGCTCATCTGCACAGATTATAACAAAGACACATCTGACTTCTCACATTTCCATGACCGTTCACATGTAGAATCATAATCCTCATGTCCAACCCCCAGCTCAATGCTGGATTCACTAAACCATCTCAGACAGATGTCTGTCCAGCCTATGTGTGAAGACCTCCATTGAAGGAGAACTCACCACTAGGGTTGAGCATTCCGATACTTCCGATACCTGAAATCCAATGTAAGTCTATGGGAACAAAATATCGGAAGTAAGTATCGGAAGTACTTCCGATATTTTGTTCCCATAGACTTACATTGGATTTCAGGTATCGGAAGTATCGGAATGCTCAACCCTACTCACCACCTCTCGTGTCAGCCTGTTCCACTCATTGATCACCCTAACTGTCAAAAAGTTTTTTTCTATTATCTAATCTGTATCTTCTCCCTTTCAGTTTCATCCCATTTCTTCTTGTGTTTCCACAATGTATTCCCAACCTGCACCAACTCCTCATCCTGCTGATACCTCAATACTGAGCCGCTGCTGCCGTATGTGACCCTATTACTGCACCTGCTGTGTGGTACAAAACAGAGCTCCTCCTAGTGCCCTACATAATAATGCCCCCAATGTGCACCTTAGACCGTAATAATGCCTCCTTTGTGCTCTCTAGATGGTAAAATTGCCAATATTAATTTCCTGTGCATGTGCCCTCCCTAGAAAGTAATAATACTCCATGTGCAACTTTGATGGTCACAATACTGAGAGACCCTTTAACAATAATGTTTAACTGCCCACTTAACATTTAATCATGTCCCTTACATTCCCCATGTACAACTCCCCTATATACAGTATGGTGGGCCCACAGCTCCCTCATGCACAGTATGATGATCCCACAGCTCCAGCTCCCTCATACACAGTATGATGATCCCACAGCTCCCCTATACACAGTATGATAATCCCACAGCTCCCTCATACACTGTATGATGATCCCACAGCTCCCTCATACACTGTATGATGATCCCACAGTTCCCCTATACACAGTATGGTAGGCACACAGCTCCCTTATATACAGTATGATAAGCCCGCAGCTCCCGTACATACAGTATAATGTCCCTCAGAGTTTCCCTATATATAGAATGATGTCCCCACTGCTCCTCCAATACACAGTATAATCGTTAATAGTGTTCTGACACCGTGCGGTGCCTGCACTTAGAGCCCCTCTGCCAGGAGGAAATTAACTTTATTCCTCCCGGCAGCCTTGCTCTTCCAGTCATAGGGGCTGCGCTGGCACGGTTTCAGTCACCGCTCTGTGTATAGAAAGTGGCCGCTGTAACAGCACCACGGCACTGACTGACAGCCGGCTCAGCACCGTCTGCCACCCAGTAACTACCCTACTGGTGCCCCTATAAATAATAATGCTTCTTAAGTGCCCACATAATAATTAACTGAGTCCCCCTGTGCACAGTTGCAATGGCCCCAGCATCGCTGATGTGAGCAGGGGGTCGTGTGATGACTCTTTCGGCTTCTTCCAATTATCTTCTATTGAGAGAAGTCAATCTTATCTAGTCGACATGTGCAAATAGCAAATGTGGTCACATGACCGCCTGATCGCACCAGTGGTCATGGGGTCTCATGACAGCAGGTGCACTGTTATGAATGTGCTAGAGATGGTTTCTGAGCAGAGGCTCCCTCTGGTGGTTACAGACAGTACTGAACCTTTCAGCGAGGAATGGCAATCTGGGATCACGGACTGGTCTGATATAAGGGAGGTTCCCTCCCATGATGTTTGCCGGTGATCAATTGTTCTTGTCTCAATTGTGGTTCCTGGTTCATTTGGAAGTTTGCTGAGTCTTGCCTGCATCTTCTGCTATCAGATAATATATTTTCTGCTTTTATTTTTGTGCTTGCTTTTTGCATTGTTCCCTGCACTTCTGTGGAGGTCAGCCAGGTCCCCTCCGGGGGCTTGTGCTCCTCTCAGTTTATCTGGAGCCACTGTTGCTTGTTCATTTGTTTTTCCTGTTTTTTCAGTGGCTGCGGCTTAGTTTTGTTACACCAGAGAACTGATTTAGGTGGTAGAGATCGTGTGATCTCAGGTGTTTTTGCAATCAGAAGTGTTGGTATTTTTTAGGGGTTTTTTGGATTGCAGTGAGTATCCTTTCCTGTACTTTTCTGTCTAGACAGATTGGGCCCCAGAGTTTGCTCATTCTATTTTCTGTCTGTGTCCGTGCTTCTTTTTGTCTAGCCGCCATTACATGTTTGGGGGCTTCCTATTTTCTTTGGGGATATGCTCCAGGGCAGATAGCTTTCATCTTTCTGCCTTTAGGTGTAGTTATCTCTCAGGCTGTGACGAGGCGTCTAGGATCAACGTAGGAACGCTCCACGGCTACCTCTAGTTGTGTGGTTAGTTCAGGTTACTGCAATCCAATAGGTTCCAGCCTCTCTGGTGTATTGCCGTTTTTGCTTATTCTCCTCTGCTACCAAAACATAACAGTATCACAGGCCAAAACTGAAAATTATATGGTACTCACAGAAGGGAAAAATAGTGTGGAAAGAAAAAAAAAAAAAAGTTGTCAGAGATTTTTTTTTTCTCCGTTTGTTGCATTTTTTTCCCTCTTTTTCTCTGGGTGCTGAGGAGGATTTTTTTCTCTCAATGCAGCTTGCACAGTTGTCTGGCCGTGTGGATCAGCTTGCCACTGAGGTTCAGAGTATTGCTACCTATCTTGCTGGGTTGCCGATTGTGGAACCTAGGATTCCCATGCCAGATTTGTTTTTGGGGGATCGGGCTAAATTTCTGAATTTCAAAAATAACTGTAAGTTGTTTTTTGCCTTAAAGCCTAAGTCCTCAGGGAACGCAGCACACCAGGTTCAAATTGTCATCTATCTCCTGCGCGGCGATCCTCAGGATTGGGCTTTTTCCCTGACACCTGGGGATCCTGTTTTGAATGATATTGATGTATTTTTTCTGGCTCTGGGGTTATTGTACGATGAACCTAATGTCACTGATCAAGCTGAAAAAACCTTGTTGGCATTAAATCAGGGTCTTGAAGACGCTGAGTTGTACTGTCAGAAATTCCAAAAGTGGGCATTCCTGACCAAATGGAATGATGATGCTTTGGCAGCCCTTTTTCAGAAGGGGCTGTCAGAGAATGTAAAGGATGTTATGGTGGGATTCCCTGCTCCCTCTGGTCTCAATGATTCTATGTCATTGGCTATTTAAATTGACAGACGTTTGCGTGAGCGCAGAGGTATGCGTGAGATAGTGTTGCCTTGTGAGCCAGCTTCTGAGCCCATGCAGTGTGATAGAGTGACTTCTGGGGCACAGCGTCATGAGTTTCGAAAGCGCAATGGGTTATGTTTCTACTGTGGTGACGCCTCTCATGCTATTTCAGTCTGCCCTAAGCGGGGAAGACGTTTTGCACGCTCAGTTGTCTTGGGTAGTGTTCAGACTAAATTTCTGTTGACTGTTACCCTGATTTGCTCCCTGTCCACATTTTCTGCTCAGGCTTTTGTTGATTCAGGAGCAGCCATTAACCTGATGGATTTTGACTTTGCCAAACGTTGTGGGTTTCCCATGATACCCCTGCGGAAGTCTATTCCTCTACTGGGCATTGATTCTACCCCTTTGGTGGAGAATAAACCCCAGTTTTCTACTCAGGTGATAATGAGGGTTGAACCATATCATCAGGAGAGTTGCAAATTTCTGGTGCTGTATAATCTGCATGACATTATTGTACTAGGTTTCCCTTGGTTACAGTCTCATAATCCTGTTTTGGATTGGAAATCTGTGTCTGTGACCAGTTGGGGCTGTCAATGTGTTAATGCCGACACTCCTGTATTTTCTGCCTCTCCCCAGTCTCAGGATTTTCCTGACTTTTTAACTGATTTTTCGGATATATTTAGTGAAAGTAAATCTGCATCCTTGCCCCCTCACAGCAGCTATGATTGCGCTATTGAATTAGTTCCTGGTGGTAAATTTCCTAAAGGTCACCTTTTTAACTTGTCTGTACCTGAACACGATGCTATGCGATCTTATATCAAGTAGTCATTGGAGAAGGGTCATATCAGACCATCCTCTTCACCCTTGGGTGCCGATTTTTTCTTTGTGGCCAAAAAGGATGGTTCATTAAGGCCGTGTATTGATTATCGTCTCTTGAATAAGATCACTGTGAAGTATCAATATCTGTTACCCTTGATTTCTGACCTGTTTTCCAGGGTGAAAAGTGCTAGTTGGTTTACCAAGCTTGACCTCAAGGGGGGGCGTATAACCTTATTCGCATTAAGCACGGGGATGAATGGAAGACGGCGTTTAATACCCCAGAGGGGCATTTTGAGTACCTAGTG
The DNA here is from genome assembly GCA_033576555.1 of Oophaga sylvatica. Lineage (NCBI taxonomy): Eukaryota > Metazoa > Chordata > Amphibia > Anura > Dendrobatidae > Oophaga > Oophaga sylvatica. Next base: position 37,377 of record JARQOD010001447.1, on the reverse strand, counting down.
ATGCCCTTTGAGCTCACTAATGCTCCTTCCGTCTTCCAATCCTTCATGAATTATATTTTCAGGGATTTTGTGGATAAATTTCTGATTGTTTATTTGGATGATATCTTGATTTTTTCCAATGACTGGGACTCTCATGTGAAACATGTTCGGATTGTGTTCCAGATTTTGAGAGAGAATGCACTGTATGTGAAGGGATCAAAGTGTCTTTTTGGCATACAGAAGGTCTCATTTCTGGGATTCATTTTGTCTCCGTCTGTTATTGAAATGGACCCGGTCAAGGTTCAGGCCATCTGTGATTGGGTCCAACCTACTTCATTAAAGGCTCTTCAGAGATTTTTGGGTTTTGCCAATTTTTATCGTAAATTTATTGGTAATTTCTCTGGTATTGTTAAACCATTGACTGATTTGACCAAAAAGGGTTCTGATGTGGTGAATTGGCCTCCTGAGGCAGTCTCTGCGTTTCAGGAACTTAAGCAGAGATTCATTTCTGCTCCTGTTCTACGCAGCCTGATGTTTCTCTACCGTTTCAGGTGGAGGTTGATGCCTCTGAAATTGGGGCAGGTGCCGTTTTGTCCCAAAGAGATCCAGAGACCTCTAAGAGTAACCCTTGTGCCTTTTTCTCTCGAAAATTTTCTCCAACTGAATGTAATTATGATGTGGGTAATCGGGAGTTATTGGCCATGAAGTGGGCCTTTGAAGAGTGGAGACATTGGCTGGAAGGAGCCAAACATCAGGTGGTAGTCCTCACGGACCATAAGAATCTGGTTTTTCCCAGGAGGTCCCTCCTGACAGCACCATGGGACGTCCTCCTCCTCCTTGCCGGGACAGGAAACACACAGTTTATAAGGCCCACCCCGTCCCCCATTCCTCAGTGTTTTTCCTGTCCCTGCATGGAAGGGACACGCGAGTCTTACCGGGCTCAGGGGGATCGTGAAGCTCGGCGGATCCTTCCCCCTGTCAAGCGGCCCAGGGCTGAAACTCCCCAGAGGGGAGTCCCTCCGCCCCAAAGGCCGGGAGCAGTACCAGGCTCCCGGAGGGGGACGTTCCTTCCAGAGGGAGGCTCTCGTCCCGGACCAGGTGGCGATCAACGGCGCTGAATGTGTCTCTGCGGGCAGGATCGCTGCATCCTCCTTAGCGACGCCAGCAGCGATCCCGACAGACGCCGGCGTCACTTCCGGTCCCACACTTCCGGTGACGTCACAAGATGGCGGCGCCCAGTGTCAAAACGCCGGTTTCTGATACTGAAGAGTGCAAGCTGCCGGCTTCAGGGAAAGAAGGTTCCTGCGGCAGACGTACAGCCTACCTTGTACCTGATGGAGACAGATGCGGCTGACGGGGGAGGGGTAAGTGCGCTTTGAGCAGACCACCCTGACTGGAGGTCCCTAAATTGCTGACATAACTGACGGACCCTACTCTTATGTCATTTAGGACAAAGGAGCCCCGACCGCCCCCCTAACAGTAAAAAAGACGGGCAAGGCATCCTCTAAATCTCCCAGATGCCCGGTTTGCCACGTGAAGCTCTCCGATAGTGACAAGACCCTCTGTACTACTTGTACCTCCAAGGTCTTAAGGGATGAGCAGCCTTCACTCTTGACGGAGATGCGTCAGATGATTCGGGACGAGGTCCAGGCGTCTATGTCATACATGTCACAACAGACACCTAGCTCTCCCGGACGTAAGCGACCTAGGTGGGAGACGGAACAGGGCGTCCAGGACTTCATTTCAGAGTCAGACGTAGAGGATACCATTTCCGACGAGGAAGGACAAATTCCACCTGAGGTCCAGGACCGGAATAGGAAATTCCTATTTCAGGCTGAGGACACTAATGATTTAATCCAGTCTGTTCGGTCTACCATGCAGATTGAGGACACTCCCAAACCGCAGTCTAGACAGGACTTAATGTTTGGCGGTCTTACGGCTCAAAAAACAGACGGTATTCCCTGTCAGTGAACATATTAAAAGCATGATCCTGGAAGAATGGAAGAATGCTGAAAGGCGACTAGTACTTTCGCGTGACTTCAAGGGTCGGCTACCTTTCGATGCTGAGGAAGTTAAGCTTTGGGAAGAGACTCCTAAAATAGACAGTTCTATAGCCAGAGTCGCCAAAAAGACGGCCATCCCGTTTGAAGATTCATCTAATCTTCGTGACCCAATGGACAGAAAGGCTGACATCCTACTAAAAAGAGCCTGGGAGGCGTCGGCGGCGCTAATCAGAACTAATATTGCGGCCACGTCTGTTGCTAGATCCATGTCTTTCTGGATAGGGCAGCTAGAAGAACAAATGTCTAATAAGATTCCCAGAGCTGACATCCTGGCCTCCCTTCCTGTCATGAAGTCGGCCACAGCTTTTCTAGCGGATATGTCGGCTGAATCGGTCAGATTTTCAGCCAGAAACAGTTCCCTTTCTAATGCTGCTAGGAGAACTGTTTGGTTGAAATCTTGGTCGGGAGATATCGCGTCTAAGACAAAGTTATGTTCCATTCCCTTCTCTGTTGCAAGGGTGTTTGGACCAGCCTTAGATAGCATTCTAGAGTCAGCATCAGATGAAAAGAAGGGACTTCCAGAGGAGAAAGCTAAGCGTCTCCAGTCCTTTCGTAGGGGATCCTTTCAGGGAAGACGATATGACTCTAGAACCCATAGTAGGTCAAATCGAGGATCCTACAGGAGTTCTCAGACCCAGGGGGAAAAAACAAAAGTACCTTCTTTAGTTCATACAGTAAGAATAAGAGACAATGACGACATATCTATTGGGGGGAGATCCGCCTATTTGCGGCAAAATGGGCCCAGATTACCGAGAATCTGTGGGTACGAAATACCATTGCAGAAGGTTACCGCATAGAACTTTACTCTCATCCCCCAAGAGATACGTCTCCCCTACTTCAATCCTCCCAGACTCAGCTATGTGGCTAAACCTTCAGGAGATGATCGACTGCTCTGTAATAGTTCCGGTTCCAGAGGCAGAAGTAGGCAGGGGTCACTACTCCTCCCTGTTTACCATACTAAAGCCATCAGGAGAGGCCCGCACTATTATATATTTGAAACCGCTAAATCGCTGGGTCAGATACAAAAGATTCCGGATGGAATCAGTCAGCTTGGCAGTCCACCTTATAGACAGAGGAGCAGTTATGTGCACTCTCGACCTAAAAAGCGCATATTACCAGGTCCCTATACATCCGTCATCTCAGAACCTCCTACGGTTTGCAATAGATTTACCAACCCAGACCTGCCACTTCCAGTTCCAGTGTCTTCCCTTCGGGCTAGCCTCCTCTCCTCGAATATTCACAAAGCTGGTAGCGGAGGTGGTGGCCTACATAAGAAGTTTGGGAACCATAATCGTTCCATATCTGGACGACTTTCTAATTGTGGCGGAATCGGAAGAGATGCTCGTCAAACACAGAGACCTATGCATCAACATTCTGGAATCGTTAGGCTGGGCCATAAATTGGCAGAAGTCGGACCTAATACCCAGTCAGAGGAAGGTCTTCTTGGGTGTTCTCTTAGATTCAAGAGACAGAATCTCCTATTTACCGGAAGAGAAGCAGAAAGTGATGATAAGTTTGGCAAAAGACCTGGCAAAACACTGAGGTTCCATAAGAAACGCTATGAAGGTATTGGGGCAGATGACGGCCTGCATTACCTGCGTCAGATGGGCACAAGCTCACTCAAGGCCTTTACAAAAAGAGATTCTGGCAGTATGGGATCGATCTCAGACTTCCCTGGACAGATCAATTTCTCTACCGAGATCAGTAAAAGAATCCCTCGCCTGGTGGGCGCAGTCTCGCAATCTTCGGATAGGAGTAATATGGTCAGCCTCTCCTTACGTGACGGTCACTACGGACGCCAGTTCATGGGGATGGGGAGCCCATCTGCAAGGCAAAATCCTACAGGGCCGATGGCCGGAAGACATCAGGAACACATCTTCCAACTTCAAAGAACTATACGCCGTGTGGGAGGCGATAAGAAGAAACAGACCCAGGCTCAGAGACCAACATGTCAGAATATTCTCAGACAATGTAACCACAGTCTCGTTCCTAAATCACCAAGGAGGATCCAGACATCGACCTCTTCAGATTCTCTCGGGAAAGATATTCACGTGGGCAGAGAAGATGGTTCTGTCTCTAACAGCGGTACACCTCGAAGGTTCCCAGAATGTGGTGGCAGACTATTTGAGCAGGAAAGAGATCTGTCCGACCGAGTGGGAACTAGACCAGGACATCTTCCGAGACCTATGTCGCGATGGGGATCACCTCTAATAGATCTGTTTGCAAACAGGCGAAACGCAAAGACCAGAAGATTCTTTTCTCTGAACCCGCTGGATGCTCCAGAGGGTCTGGATGCTCTGAGTCACAAGTGGGTCGAAGATCTATTGTACGCTTTTCCACCTCTAGCCCTCATTCCCGCCGTATTGAGGAAGATCAGAGAAGATCAGGCTACAGTCATTCTGATAGTCCCATTCTGGCCAAAGAGGAGCTGGTTCTCTCTTCTAACAGACATGGCGCTGGAAAATCCGCTGGAACTTCCTCGGTCTGGGGATGTGATCCACCAGGGCCCAATCCGTCATCCGAATCCAGAGAGACTGCATCTTTCAGCCTGGATCCTGAGAGGAACATCTTGAGAGCTAAAGGCTTATCAGACCAGGTCATATCTACCATTCAGGCCAGTAGGAAACCTGTCACGGCAGCAATTTACCTTAAGGTCTGGAGGCGGTTCTGTCTGGAGAGTGGCAGGTCCGATTTGGTTGCAGGTGCACTCGATATGCTTAAGATATTAGATTTTTTTACAGGCAGGCTTCAATAAAGGGCTCAGACCCAGTACTCTGAAGGTCCAGATAGCAGCTTTAAGTTCTTTCTTTGACTATTCACAGGCATCCCACCCTTGGTGGTTAGATTTATCCGGGCTACTCAAAGATTGCGTCCTACCATTAGGCAGAGCATCCCACCTTGGGACCTGACTTTGGTCCTTAGAGCTCTCTGTAAGGATCCATACACTCAGAGCAGTAACATGCCGGTATCCCTTCTTACTAGGAAAGCGGCCTTCTTGGTTGCAATCACTACAGCTAAGAGAGTAGGGGAGATACAGGCTCTATCTACTAGAGATCCGTACTTTCAGATCAGGGATGACAGCATAGTCTTAAGACTAGATCCAGCTTTTCTCCCAAAGGTAGCTTCTACCCAAAACCACAATCAGGAAATTGTCCTACCATCATTCTGTGACAACCCTTCCAATGCAAAGGAGCGAAGTCTCCATTCATTGGATGTCAGAAGAATGGTTATAGATTACATTGAGGCCACCAGAGAATGGCGTGTAGATTCAAACTTATTCATTCTCTATGGAGGGAAGAATAAGGGTAGGAAAGCTTCAAAAGTGTCCATCGCAAGATGGATTACTACAGTAATAGCAGATGCCTACCGAGCGGAAGGTACTAACGCCCCGAAGAGTCTTAGGGCCCATTCTACTAGGAGTATCTCCGCTTCCTGGGCGGAAAGAGCTGGAGCTTCCCTAGATCAGATTTGTAAAGCAGCAACTTGGGCCAGACTAGACAGATTCTGTAAGCTCTATAAATTAGACATACTCTCAGGTCAACGTACTGCCTTCGGCAGAAAAGTCCTGCACGCAGTAATCCCACCCTAAGGAGTTTTCTTTGGTACTCCCCATGGTGCTGTCAGGAGGGACGTCCTGGGAAAGTAGGTATTACACCTACCGGTAATTATGTTTCCAGGAGTCCATCATGACAGCACTGGTAGTTCCCTCCCTATTGATTATGTCATATGCTGTAATATGATTGTTCCAATAAAGTGTTATGAGCATTATCCATGTCTTGGTTCTTGTTACAACACTGAGGAATGGGGGACGGGGTGGGCCTTATAAACTTGTGTGTTTCCTGTCCCGGCAAGGAGGAGGAGGACGTCCCATGGTGCTGTCAGGATGGACTCCTGGAAACATAATTACCGGTAGGTGTAATACCTACTATCTCGAATCAGCCAAGCGACTTAATCCTAGACAGGCCAGATGGGCCTTGTTTTTCACACGTTTTAATTTTGTGGTTTCTTTTCTTCCTGGCACTAAGAATGTTAAGGCTGATGCCCTCTCGAGGGGTTTCTTTGCGGACTCTCCTGAGTTATCTGATCCTACTGTTATTTTGAAAGAGGGTGGCGTTCTTTCCGCCATCTCGCCCAATTTGAGACTGGCTCTGGAAGGGTGTCAGGAAGATAAACCTGAGCGCTGCCCTATTGGGAAATTGTTTGTCCCAGAACAGTGGAAGAAGAGTGTGATGTCTGAGATTCATTGTTCCGCGTTGGCTGGTCATCCCGGGATTTTTGGTACCAGAGACTTGGTGAGTCGGTCCTTTTGGTGGCCTACTTTGTCTCGTGACGTCAGGGAATTTGTGCAGTCCTGTGGGACTTGCTCTCGCTCCAAGCCTTGCTCTCGCTCTAGTGGTTTGTTAATGCCATTACCTGTGAATAAGAGGCCATGGACCCATATCTCTATGGATTTTATTTCCGACCTCCCTGTTTCTCAGAGAATGACCGTTATCTGGGTAATCTGTGATAGGTTTTCCAAGATGACACATCTTGTGCCATTACCTAATTTACCTTCCTCCTCCAAATTGGTGCCTTTGTTCTTTCAGCACGTGGTTCGGTTACATGGCATTCCGGAGAACATTGTGTCTGACAGAGGAGTCCAGTTTGTTTCCAGATTTTGGAGGACATTTTGTTCTAAACTTGGTGTTCAATTATCTTTCTCCTATGCATTTCATCCTCGGACCAATGGACAAACCGAGAGAACAATCCAGACTTTGGAGACTTATTTGAGATGTTTTGTGTCTGCTGATCAAGATGACTGGGTCTCTTTTTTGCCTTTGGCTGAGTTTGCTCTTAATAATAGGGCTAGCTCTGCCACCTTGATGTCTCCATTTTTCTGCAATTTTGGGTTTCACCCTCGATTTTCTTCGGGACAGGCGGAGGCTTCTGTCTGTCCGGGTGTTGACTCTGTTGTGGAGCGAATGCAGCAGATTTGGGACCAGGTAGTGGAGAAGTTGTCTCTCTCACAAGAGAAGGCCCAACGGTTTGCCAACCAGCATAGGACTGATGGTCCTCGGTTTAAGCCTAGGTTCATTGGACCTTATAAGATCATGGAGATTCTTAATCCTGTTTCCTTCCTTTTGCTTCTTCCAGGGACATTTAAGATCCATAACGTGTTCCACAAGTCCTTATTGAAGAGGTTTGTCGAGCCAGTGGTTCCTATGGCTGCACCTCCTAACCCTGTTTTGGTTGCGGGCAGTCTGGAGTATGTGGTTGAGAAAATATTGGATTCTCGTTTTTCTAGACAGAAACTCCAGTATTTGGTTAAGTGGAGAGGTTATGGTCAGGAGGACAATTCTTGGGTGTTTGCTTCGGACATCCATGCTAGGGGACTGATCCGTGCTTATCACCGAGCTCATCCTGATCGACCTGGTAGCACAAGTGAGGGTTCGGTGACTCCTCCTCAAGGGGTGGGTACTGTTATGAATGTGCTAGAGATGGTTTCTGAGCAGAGGCTCCCTCTGGTGGTTACAGACAGTACTGAACCTTTCAGCGAGGAATGGCAATCTGGGATCACGGACTGGTCTGATATAAGGGAGGTTCCCTCCCATGATGGTTGCCGGTGATCAATTGTTCTTGTCTCAATTGTGGTTCCTGGTTCATTTGGAAGTTTGCTGAGTCTTGCCTGCATCTTCTGCTATCAGATAATATATTTTCTGCTTTTATTTTTATGCTTGCTTTTTGCATTGTTCCCTGCACTTCTGTGGAGGTCAGCCAGGTCCCCTCCGGGGGCTTGTGCTCCTCTCAGTTTATCTGGAGCCACTGTTGTTTGTTCATTTGTTTTTCCTGTTTTTTCAGTGGCTGCGGCTTAGTTTTGTTACACCAGAGAACTGATTTAGGTGGTAGAGATCGTGTGATCTCAGGTGTTTTTGCAATCAGAAGTGTTGGTATTTTTTAGGGTTTTTTTGGATTGCAGTGAGTATCCTTTCCTGTACTTTTCTGTCTAGACAGATTGGGCCCCAGAGTTTGCTCATTCTATTTTCTGTCTGTGTCTGTGCTTCTTTTTGTCTAGCCGCCATTACATGTTTGGGGGCTTCCTATTTTCTTTGGGGATATGCTCCAGGGCAGATAGCTTTCATCTTTCTGCCTTTAGGTGTAGTTATCTCTCAGGCTGTGACGAGGCGTCTAGGATCAACGTAGGAACGCTCCACGGCTACCTCTAGTTGTGTGGTTAGTTCAGGTTACTGCAATCCAATAGGTTCCAGCCTCTCTGGTGTATTGCCGTTTTTGCTTATTCTCCTCAGCTACCAAAACATAACAGTGCACCATATCATGATTTGGCCATCTGTAGTCTCAGAGTGACTGCAGACAATTATCCCGAGCCTTTAATAAATTTATAATAATAAATTAATTATGAAATTATTAAATAGAATGCAGCTCGTGGTTACACTTGTTAAGAGGCCGACAGACGGACATATTTCTCATGCGAGGATCGTATCGCCATCCTCGGACTGACAGTTGGCTCTCCTGACCTGAGTGTAACAGCTGCATAGTAATCCATCACATTGTCACACTCATGTCAGGAGCGACAGTGGGCAGTCCGAGGATTGCAAAGTGATCCTCGCATGAGTTATACGGCCGTCTGCCTGCGCCCTTATGCTAAGGTCGGGGTCACACTTGCGAGAAACTCAACACCCGGCAATGCCACCGGCACTCAGGAGCGGAGTGTGTGGCTGCATGTATTTCTATGTATTTCTACGCAGCCACACATGCGGGTCCGAGTGCCGGCGGCAGCGCTGGGTGTTGATGCGCGAGTTTCTCGCATCACACTCGCAAGTGTGACGCCGGCCTTATACTTATGCAGGGTATACGAATACTTAGATATTAACCCCATCCTCTCACATTAACCCTCCAGTGCCCTGTCTCCTCTCTCCCATAATACCCCCCATCCTCTCACATTCAGTCCCCAGTGCCCTAGCCCCTACAATACCCCATCCTCTCACATTAAGCCCGCCAGTGCCCTAGCCCGCACAATACCCCTGTCCTCTCACATACACCCCAAGTACCCTGTTTCCTCTCCCCTTTTAATACCCCTCATCCTCTTACATTCACCCCCAGTGTCCTAGCCCCATCCTCTTACATTAACCACCCCAGTGCCCTAACCCCCACAATACCTCCATCCTTACACATTAACCTCCCACTGCCCTATCCCCAACAACACCCCCATCCTCTCAAATTCACCCCCCCAGTGCCCTAGCCCCCACAATACCCCATCCTCTCATACACCCCCAGTACCCTGTCTCCTCTCCCCTTAATACTCTCATCCTCTTACATTCACCCCAGTGCCCTGTCTCCTCTCTCCCATAATACCCCCCATCCTCTCACATTCAGTCCCCAGTGCCCTAGCTCCCACAATACCCCATCCTCTCACATTAAGCCCGCCAGTGCCGTCTCCTCTCTCCCATAATAACCCCATCCTCTTACATCCACCCCAGTGCACCAACCCCCTCAATACCCCTGTCCTCTCACATACACCCCAAGTACCCTTTCTCCTCTCCCCTTAATACCCCTCATCCTCTTACATTCGCCCCCAGTGTCCTAGCCCCATCCTTGTCATGTGTGCATCGCCACGAAGATCGTCGTGGTTGCACATTCTGACTTCTCACAGCTGAGTTGCTGTTTCTTTGTGTTTGGCAGTGAGGGAGTTAATTCTGTCTGTGCTCGGTTCTGGGACTGGGTTCAGTTTCTCCCGGCTGCAATTGATTATTTGTTGATTGGTTTCCTTTAAATCCTTGGTTGTCTGTTTGGGGAGTTGCCAGTGAAATTCTTCATGCAGACCACAGATAGGATTGTATCTGTATAGACTTAAGTTAAAGAGCTCCTTAGTTGTTTTAAGCTCACCTTGCTTAGAGTTTAATATCCCAGATCATTTATGTTCCTTCTGTGTTTGAGTGTGTATGCAAGTCTGTGTTTTCTCCAGTCTGTCTTATATGTCTAATCTGTGTATTTAGCAGAGATCAGCCCATATCCCTTTGGTGGTAATCAGAATCCTTCTTAGGACTGATTACAGGGTTCAGGGACTGATAGGAGACAGGGTTAGGCTGGAGACTTGGACCTCTGAACCATTATCAGTACCTCCAAGGTGAGGGATTAGTTAGGACCCCAGTTTAGGGTCAGGTTAGACCCCGGTCCTCCTCTTTCCTGTGACAGTGTATCAAGTCCTCAAGATTAACCCTGAGTTCAACGGATATCGTGTCAGGTAAATCTATTCTATATTTACATGCTGATGTTGCTAATCTATATGTTGTATAGAGTGTTGTTCTTTTAAGAATAGTTTACTGACATCGTACACATATCATTAGACAGCGTGACATTTTCACTGGCCAATAAAATTATCCCCAGTTGCCATGGATCCAGTAGCCCAGCTGGCTCTGCAGTTGCAGGGATTATCCATGGAGCTGACGGACATTAAGTCCAAAGTTTTGTCTCCCCTGGAGCAAACCAGATTTGAACCTAAAGTAGCTCTCCCGGACAGGTTCACTGGTGGGCGAGACAAATTTTTCACATTCCGGGAAGCATGTAAATTGTATTTTCGGCTTCGGCCTCGATCATCAGGGAGTGAAGAGCAGAGAGTGGGAATTGTTATCTCGCTCCTACAAGGGGACCCTCAATCCTGGGCATTCTCCCTTCCTCCGGGATCCCCGGCTCTACAGTCTGTAGATCGATTTTTTACTGCCCTGGGTTTGGTATATGATGACCCAGATCGGGTCTCTCTTGCTGAGACAAAATTACGTAAGATACAGCAGGGAGATCGTCCGGCGGAGGAATTTGCTTCTGAGTTCCGTAGATGGGCCACAGATACTCAGTGGAATGACCCAGCTCTTAGGAGTCAGTTTTGTCATGGGCTTTCTGACAAATTAAAGGACGTTTTGGCTCAGTATGATTCTCCTCCATCACTGGAGGCTGCTATGGACCTAGCTATCCGTACTGATAGACGGCTTCGGGAGAGGGGTGAGGTAACTCCGCCCCAGTAGTTGCTCCACCTACTACAAAAGTCCCTTATGTTGAGGTTCCCCTTGTCTGTTCAGAGGAGCCTATGCAGTTGGGAGGGACATCATTTCGTAGGAGGGGATTGGTGGTACGCAGCAGGACTAGAAGGTGTTTCTTCTACGGGAAAGAGGGACATTTTGTTGGGGGATGTCCATCCCGTGCCTTGTTGAGCAAAAAGTTGCCGGAAAACTGTTAATCCCAGGTTGTGTGGTGGACGACAACCTGGGAGTATGTATTTCGTCCGCTAGTTCTTCTCAGTTCCTTGTACCAGTGGAGATGGTGGTTGGTACGAGAGTGGAGAGATTTTCTGTTCTTCTTGATAGTGGGTCCGGGGCTAATCTGGTTGACGCTCAGTTTGCTCAGGCTCAAGGTATGCCTCTGAGTGTATTGGCCAAACCGATCCCTATATTCTCCATTGACGCCAGGCCTCTCGGCCAAGGTAGCTTTGTTCATGAGGTCCATAACATTGATATTCGGGTAGGGGCGATACATAGGGAACAATTATCTTGTTATGTGATGGAGGGTCTACCTACTCCCATTGTGTTGGGACTTCCTTGGTTGGTTAAACATAACCCGGTGATTAATTGGCAGTCCAGAGAGATAAGCCAATGGGGTGAGTTTTGCAAAAGTAACTGCATGAACACAGTCATTAGTGCGGTCGTGCCTAGTACATTGCCTCCTTTTTTGGAGGACTTTGGGGATGTGTTCTCTGAGGAGGGGTGTCAGGAGTTGCCTCCTCATCGCGTGTATGACTGCTCTATTAATCTCCTTCCTGATGCTAAGTTGCCTAAAGCTAGGTTGTATAACCTTTCTGGTCCTGAGAGGCAGGCTATGAAAGACTATATTTCGGAAAGTCTGGCCAAAGGGCATATTAGACCTTCATCTTCCCCAGTAGCCGCGGGTTCTTCTTTGTGAAGAAAAAAGATGGAGGCCTACGCCCTTGCTTGGATTTCCGCGAACTTAATCGGATTACTGTTCGAGATCCGTATCCTCTCCCTCTTATTCCTGATCTCTTCAATCAAATTGTGGGCGCCAAATGGTTCTCTAAATTGGATCTCAGGGGGGCGTATAATTTGATTAGGATAAAAGAGGGGGATGAGTGGAAAACGGCGTTTAACACGCCGGAGGGACATTATGAGAACCTTGTCATGCCTTTTGGTCTGACTACTGCACCAGCAGTATTCCAACATTTTGTTAATGACATTTTTCGTCACCTTGTGGGGCTGTTTGTGGTCGTATATTTGGATGACATTTTAATTTACTCGCCAGATCTTGTGTCTCACCAGGAGCATGTGAGACAGGTGTTGCAGATCTTGCGAGACAATAAACTATACGCCAAACTGGAAAAGTGTGTATTTGCTGTACAGGAACTTCAGTTTTTGGGTTTCTTGGTGTCAGCCTCCGGTTTCCGTATGGACCCTGAAAAAGTGAGAGCAGTGCTTGAATGGGATCAGCCAGAGGATCTTAAGGCTCTGCAGCGTTTTCTGGGGTTTGCTAACTACTACCGGAAATTTATTTGTAATTTCTCATCTGTTGGCAAACCTCTCACTGACATGACAAGAAAAGGGACGGATTTTTCTAAATGGTCGGACAAAGCTTGCCAAGCTTTTTCCTCTTTGAAAAAATGTTTTGCTTCGGCACCCGTTCTCATCCAACCAGATGCATCACAGCCGTTCATTGTGGAGGTGGACGCGTCTGACGTAGGGGTGGGTGCAATATTGTCCCAGGGTCCGTCCCCTGGTAAATGGCATCCGTGCGCTTTCTTTTCTAAGAAGTTGTCGTCCGCCGAAAGGAATTATGATATCGGCAATAGGGAACTTTTGGCCATTAAGTTGGCTTTTGAAGAATGGCGTCACTTTTTGGAGGGGGCAGTCCACCCGGTTACCGTCATTACTGATCACAAAAACCTGCTGTATTTGGAATCTGCTAAGCGTCTGAATTCCAGACAAGCTCGATGGTCGTTGTTTTTTACCAGGTTTAATTTTGTCGTCACTTATCGCCCGGGGTCTAAGAATGTAAAGGCTGATGCCTTGTCTCGCAGTTTCCCAGGGGCCGGGAAAACGGATGACCCGATTCCTATCCTTCAGGAGGGGGTGGTAGTGTCGGCTGTATGTTCTGAGCTTGAGGAGGAGGTATTAGAGGCTCAGGGGGACGCCCCTGCAGGACCTTCAGGGAGACTGTTTGTCCCAAATCAGTTGAGACAAAAGGTTATTGAGGCACATCATAATTCTGCTTTAGCAGGACATCCAGGGAGTAAGGCTACTTTAGATCTCCTTTCTCGCCGGTTTTGGTGGCCTAACGTTAATAAAGATGTTATAACTTTTGTCGCGTCCTGTGGGGTTTGTGCTCGCTCTAAGACCCCGCATACCCGTCCGTCTGGGACCCTCTTACCCTTGAAACTTCCGGAGCGTCCATGGACTCATTTGTCTATGGACTTCATTACGGATCTTCCTCCGTCGTCAGGGAAAACTGTCATACTGGTGGTTGTTGACAGGTTCAGTAAGATGGCACATTTCATTGCTCTTCCTGCCCTCCCTAATGCTAAAACTCTGGCACAGGTGTTCATTGGGGAGATTGTGAGACTTCATGGGTTGCCTTCTGATGTGGTGTCAGATAGGGGGTCTCAGTTTGTGTCTAAATTTTGGAGGGCATTTTGTTTACGTCGGGGGATGCAATTGTCATTTTCCTCGGCTTTTCATCCGCAGACCAATGGTCAGACAGAGCGTCTGAATCAAAGCCTTGAGACTTATCTTCGGTGTTTTGTCTCAGAGAACCAGGAGGACTGGTCTTCTTTCTTGCCTCTGGCAGAGTTCGCTCTTAACAACAGGCGGAGCGAGTCCACTGGTAAATCCCCGTTTTTTGGGGCATATGGTTTTCATCCCCAGTTTTGTACTTTCAATGGGGGGGGCCCTTCTGGGGTTCCTGAGGAGGAGAGTTTCTCGTCGTCACTTGCTTCAGTGTGGAGAGGTGTATTGAATAATCTGAGTGCTATGGGGAACCGTTATAAACGTATGGCTGATAGGAGGAGAGTTTCTGGTCCAGATCTGAATGTGAACGATCTGGTATGGTTGTCTACCAGGAATATAAAACTTAAAGTTCCCTCCTGGAAACTGGGTCCCAGATTCATCGGGCCATACAGGATCAGTTCCATAATTAATCCTGTGGCATTTCGTCTGGACCTCCCTCCTACGTTTAAAATCCACAATGTGTTCCACAAGTCATTACTTAAGAGGTACGTGGCACCAGTCATACCGTCACCTCTACCTCCTCCTCCAGTGGTGGTCAATGGTAACTTGGAGTTTCAAGTGTCAAAGATCATTGACTCACGTCTGAATCGCCGGTCCCTTCAGTACTTGGTTCATTGGAAGGGGTATGGTCCTGAGGAGAGGACGTGGGTTCCTGCGTCTGATATTAACGCAGATTGATTGGTTCGGACCTTCCACACAATTCACCCGGGCAAACCTGGCCCTGAGGGTCCGGAGGCCCCTCGTAGAAGGGGGGTACTGTCATGTGTGCATCGCCACGAAGATCGTCGCGGTTGCACATTCTGACTTCTCACAGCTGAGTTGCTGTTTCTTTGTGTTTGGCAGTGAGGGAGTTAATTCTGTCTGTGCTCGGTTCTGGGACTGGGTTCAGTTTCTCCCGGCTGCAATTGATTATTTGTTGATTGGTTTCCTTTAAATCCTTGGTTGTCTGTTTGGGGAGTTGCCAGTGAAATTCTTCATGCAGACCACAGATAGGATTGTATCTGTATAGACTTAAGTTAAAGAGCTCCTTAGTTGTTTTAAGCTCACCTTGCTTAGAGTTTAATATCCCAGATCATTTATGTTCCTTCTGTGTTTGAGTGTGTATGCAAGTCTGTGTTTTCTCCAGTCTGTCTTATATGTCTAATCTGTGTATTTAGCAGAGATCAGCCCATATCCCTTTGGTGGTAATCAGAATCCTTCTTAGGACTGATTACAGGGTTCAGGGACTGATAGGAGACAGGGTTAGGCTGGAGACTTGGACCTCTGAACCATTATCAGTACCTCCAAGGTGAGGGATTAGTTAGGACCCCAGTTTAGGGTCAGGTTAGACCCCGGTCCTCCTCTTTCCTGTGACAGTGTATCAAGTCCTCAAGATTAACCCTGAGTTCAACGGATATCGTGTCAGGTAAATCTATTCTATATTTACATGCTGATGTTGCTAATCTATATGTTGTATAGAGTGTTGTTCTTTTAAGAATAGTTTACTGACATCGTACACATATCATTAGACAGCGTGACAATCCTCTTACATTAACCACCCAGTGCCCTAACCCCCACAATACCTCCATCTTTACACATTAACCCCCCACTGCCCTAGCCCAAACAACACCCCCATCCTCTCACATTCACCCCCAGTGCTGTCTACTCTCCCCCCATAATTGTCACGGGTGTGTCGCGGCGGAGATCGTCGTGATTGCACACCCTGACTTTGCACAGCTGAGTTTCTGGTGCTGGTGTTTTTCGGCACTGAGGGAGTTAATTCTTTCTCTCTCGGTGCTGGGCTGACCAGCCTCGCCCAGCTGCGATTGATGTTTTGTTAATTAGCTTCCTTCATATACCTGCTGGTCTGCTGGGGAAGTTGCCGGTGAAAGCATTCATTCAGACCAGCAGAGCGGATCGTTTCTGAGAAGACTTAAGCTAAGAGTGCCTGTTGTGGTTTTTCCTCTCCTCGCTTATTGTTTATCTCCTTAACCTTTTGTGTTCCTCTGTAGTGGAAGTGTTGTATGCAAGGCTGTGTTTTCTTTACCCCTTGTCTGTCTCGTTTGTCTTAGACTGTGTGTAAGCTGTGACCTGCCCATTCCCTGTGGTGGTAATCAGGGTCCTTCTCAGGACTAGATTACAGTGGTCAGGGATCTACAGGAGACAGGGTTACGCTGGCGGCCTGGACCTCTGTACCATTAACAGTACCTCCAGGTAGAGGGACTAGTCAGGACCCCAGTTCAGGGTCAGCATAGACCCCGGTCCACCTCTATCCAGAGACAGCGTGACACGTACACAGTATTGACCCACAATACATAGGATATTATGTCAGGTAAGACATTGCTGGCAGATACTATGTATACATGTTGATTTTCTCTATTATATGAAATTTAGAATGATGTCACATTAGATATAGGTTGCTATCTTTGAATATATCTGTTATACGTCGTGACATTTTCACCGGCCCATCTAAAGATTCTCCCCAGCCACCATGGATCCAGTAGCCCATTTAGCTCAGCAGTTGCAAAGTTTGTCCATGGAGCTGACGGACGTTAAATCCAAGGTTTTGTACCCCCGGGAGCAAACCAGATTTGAACCTAAAGTAGCTCTCCCGGACAGGTTCACTGGTGGGCGGGACAAGTTTTTTACTTTCCGGGAAGCATGTAAATTGTATTTTCGGCTGCGGCCGCAGTCGTCGGGGAGTGAGGATCAGAGGGTGGGAATTGTCATCTCGCTCTTACAAGGGGACCCTCAATCCTGGGCGTTCTCTCTCCCCCCGGGCTCCCCGTCTCTCCAGTCAGTGGACCGATTTTTTACAGCCCTGGGTCTGGTATATGATGACCCGGATCGGGTCTCCCTTGCTGAAATGAAGTTACGTAGGATACAGCAGGGAGATCGTCCGGCGGAGGAATTTTCTTCAGAGTTCCGTAGGTGGGCCACGGATACTCAGTGGAATGACCCGGCTCTTAAGAGCCAGTTTTGTCAAGGTTTATCTGACAAATTAAAAGTTGTGTTGGCTCAGTATGATTCTCCCCCGTCACTGGAGGCCGCTATGGCTCTTGCTATTCGCATTGATAGACGGCTTCGGGAGAGGTGTGGGGTAACTCCGCCCCCTGTGATGACTCCACCTCCTTCTAAAGTCCCTAATATTGAGGTTCCCCTGGTTTGTTCCGAGGAACCTATGCAGTTGGGAGGGACATCATTCCGAGGGAGGGGATCGGCGGTGCGCCGCAAAACAAGAAGGTGTTTCTTCTGCGGGAGAGAGGGACATTTTATTGAGGGGTGTCCATCCCGTACTGTACTGAGGAAGAAGTCGCCGGAAAACTATTAATCCCAGGTTGTGTGATGGACGACAATCTGGGAGTATGTATTTTGTCCCCAAGTCCGTCTCAGTTTCTCGTACCAGCGGAGGTGGTGGTAGGTATGAGAACTGAGAGGATTTCTGTTCTTCTGGATAGTGGGGCCGCGGCTAATCTGGTGGACGCTCGGTTTGCCCAGGTGCAAGGTATGCAACTGAGTGTATTGGCCAAACCTATCCCTATATTCTCTATTGACGCCAGGCCTCTCGGTCAAGGTAGCTTTGTGCAAGCCGTGCATAACATAGACCTTCGAGTGGGGGCAATACATAAAGAACTATTGTCTTGTTATGTGTTGGAGGGCCTTCCCACTCCTATTGTGTTGGGACTTCCTTGGTTAACTAAACATAACCCAGTTATTAATTGGCAATCCAGAGAGATAAGCCAGTGGGGTGAATTTTGCAATAGTAACTGCATGAACACGGTCATCGGTACGGTCGTGCCTAGAACCTTACCTCCTTTTCTGGAGGACTTTGAGGATGTGTTTTCAGAGGAAGTGTCAAGAATTACCTCCTCATCGCGCATATGACTGTGCTATAAAATTGATTCCTGATGCTAAGTTACCAAAATCTAGGTTATATAACCTTTCTGGTCCTGAGAGGCAAGCTATGAAGGATTACATTTCGGAAAGTCTGGCCAAGGGGCATATTAGACCTTCATCTTCCCCAGTGGCCGCGGGGTTCTTCTTTGTGAAGAAAAAAGATGGAGGCCTACGCCCTTGCCTGGATTTCCGTGAGCTTAATCGGATTACGGTCCGAGATCCGTATCCGCTCCCACTTATTCCTGATCTCTTCAATCAGATTGTGGGCGCCAAATGGTTCTCTAAGTTGGATCTCAGGGGGGCGTATAATCTTATTAGGATAAAGGAGGGGGATGAGTGGAAGACGGTGTTTAACACTCCGGAGGGACATTATGAGAACCTTGTCATGCCTTTCGGTCTGACTACTGCCCCGGCGGTGTTTCAACATTTTGTTAATGACATCTTTCGCCACCTAGTGGGACAGTTTGTTGTCATTTATCTAGATGACATCTTAATTTACTCGCCGGATCTTGTGTCTCATCAGGAGCATGTGAGACAAGTGTTGCAGATCTTGCGAGATAATAAACTGTACGCCAAATGGGAGAAGTGTGTATTCGCTGTACAAGAACTTCAGTTTTTAGGATTCTTGGTGTCAGCCTCCGGTTTCCGTATGGACCCTGGGAAAGTGAAGGCTGTGCTTGAATGGGATCGGCCAGAGGATCTTAAAGCACTGCAGCGTTTCCTGGGGTTTGCTAACTACTACCGGAAATTTATTCGTAATTTCTCATCTGTTGTCAAACCTCTCACTGACATGACAAAAAAAGGGACGGATTTTTCTAGGTGGTCTGACAAAGCTTGTCAAGCATTTTCCTCCTTGAAAAAATGTTTTGCTTCAGCACCCATACTCATCCAACCTGATGCATCACAACCGTTCATTGTGGAGGTAGACGCATCTGACGTAGGAGTGGGTGCGGTATTATCTCAAGGTCCGTCCCCTGGTAAATGGCATCCGTGCGCTTTCTTCTCTAAAAAATTGTCGTCTGCCGAGAGGAATTATGATGTCGGCAATAGGGAACTCTTGGCCATTAAGTTGGCTTTTGAAGAGTGGCATCACTTTTTGGAGGGGGCAGTCCACCCGGTCACAGTCATTACTGATCACAAGAACCTGCTGTATTTAGAGTCTGCAAAACGTCTGAATTCCAGACAAGCTAGATGGTCGTTGTTTTTTACCAGGTTTAATTTTGTCGTCACATATCGTCCTGGGTCAAAAAATGTAAAGGCTGATGCCTTATCTCGTAGTTTCCCGGGGGCCGGGAAGACGGTTGACCCGGTTCCTATTCTTCAGGAGGGAGTTGTGGTGTCGGCTGTATGCTCTGAGCTTGAGGAGGAGGTATTGGAGGCTCAGGGGGACGCCCTGTAGGACCTCCAGGGAAACTGTTTGTTCCAGATCAGTTAAGACAAAAGGTTATCGAGGCACATCATAATTCTGCTTTGGCAGGACACCCAGGGAGTAAAGCAACTGTAGATCTCGTTTCTCGCCGGTTTTGGTGGCCTAACTTAAATAAAGAGGTGGTAACTTTTGTCGCGTCCTGTGGGGTATGTGCGCGCTCTAAGACCCCACATACCCGTCCGTCTGGGGCCCTTTTACCGTTGAAAATCCCGGAGCGTCCATGGACCCATCTGTCTATGGACTTCATTACGGACCTTCCTCCGTCTTCAGGTAAAACTGTCATACTAATTGTAGTTGACAGGTTCAGCAAAATGGCACATTTTATTGCTCTTCCTGCTCTTCCTAATGCTAAAACTCTGGCGCAGGTGTTCATTGGGGAGATTGTGAGACTTCACGGGTTGCCTTCCGATGTGGTGTCGGATCGGGGGTCTCAGTTTGTGTCCAAATTCTGGAAGGCATTTTGTTCTCGTCGGGGGATGCAGTTGTCATTTTCTTCGGCTTTTCATCCGCAGACCAATGGTCAGACAGAGCGTCTGAATCAGAGCTTAGAGACATATCTCCGGTGTTTTGTCTCAGAGAACCAAGAGGACTGGTCTTCTTTCTTGCCTCTGGCAGAGTTCGCTCTTAACAATAGGCGGAGCGAGTCCACTGGTAAGTCCCCGTTTTTTGGGGCATATGGTTTTCACCCCCAGTTTTGTACTTTCAATGGGGGGGGCTCTTCTGGGGTTCCTGAGGAGGAACGATTTTCGTCGTCACTTGCTTCAGTGTGGAGAGGAGTGCTTAATAATCTGAGCACTATGGGGAACCGATACAAACGTATGGCTGATAGGAGGAGAGTGTCTGGTCCGGACCTAAGTGTGAACGATCTGGTATGGTTGTCTACCAAGAATATAAAACTTAAGGTTCCCTCCTGGAAACTCGGTCCCAGATTCATCGGGCCATACAGGATCAGTTCAATAGTTAATCCGGTGGCTTTCCGTCTTGACCTGCCTCCTACATTTAAAATCCACAATGTGTTCCACAAATCGTTGCTTAAGAGGTATGTGGCACCAGTTATACCGTCACCTCTACCTCCTCCTCCAGTGGTGGTCAATGGTAATTTGGAGTTTCAGGTATCGAAGATCATTGACTCACGTCTGAATCGCCGGTCCCTTCAGTACCTTGTTCATTGGAGGGGGTATGGTCCTGAGGAGAGGATGTGGGTTTCTGCGTCGGATATTAACGCAGACCGTTTGGTTCGGGCCTTCCACACTACTCACCCAGATAGACCAGGCCCTGAGGGTCCAGAGGCCCCTCGTAGAAGGGGGGGTACTGTCACGGGTGTGTCGCGGCGGAGATCGTCGCGATTGCACACCCTGACTTCGCACAGCTGAGTTTCTGGTGCTGGGTGTTTTTCGGCACTGAGGGAGTTAATTCTTTCTCTCTCGGTGCTGGGCTGACCAGCCTCGCCCAGCTGCGATTGATGTTTTGTTAATTAGCTTCCTTCATATACCTGCTGGTCTGCTGGGGAAGTTGCCGGTGAAAGCATTCATTCAGACCAGCAGAGCGGATCGTTTCTGAGAAGACTTAAGCTAAGAGTGCCTGTTGTGGTTTTTCCTCTCCTCGCTTATTGTTTATCTCCTTAACCTTTTGTGTTCCTCTGTAGTGGAAGTGTTGTATGCAAGGCTGTGTTTTCTTTACCCCTTGTCTGTCTCGTTTGTCTTAGACTGTGTGTAAACTGTGACCTGCCCATTCCCTGTGGTGGTAATCAGGGTCCTTGTCAGGACTAGATTACAGTGGTCAGGGATCTACAGGAGACAGGGTTACGCTGGCGGCCTGGACCTCTGTACCATTAACAGTACCTCCAGGTAGAGGGACTAGTCAGGACCCCAGTTCAGGGTCAGCATAGACCCCGGTCCACCTCTATCCAGAGACAGCGTGACACGTACACAGCATTGACCCACAATACATAGGATAATATGTCAGGTAAGACATTGCTGGCAGATACTATGCATACATGTTGATTTTCTCTATTATATGAAATTTAGAATGATGTCACATTAGATATAGGTTGCTATCTTTGAATATATCTGTTATACGTCGTGACAATAATACCCACCATCCTGTCACATGCACGTCCCCAAGTGCACTAGCCCTCACAATACCCCCCATCCTCTCACATTTCAGCCCACAGTGACCATGAGATGTCCAAACTAAACAAATGTAATCAAGTCCATCCCCAATTAGGCCTCTTTCACACATCCGTTGTGCGCCTGACGGCGCCCCCGACAATTTGCCGCAGCGCCGCATCCGGCATCCAGTATGAAAACCGGATGCGCCACATCCGTTTTTTCACCGGATCCGGTTCACGGATGCGTTCAAAAACCGCATCCGTCTCATCCGGTGTATCCGGTTTGGCATCCGTTGACGCCGTAATGCGCCGGATCCGGTTTTTAAGAACGCCCTTTTTGGGGTTCCAAACATGATTGGGTACTGTAATCCTATATATACACTGCTCCTACATCCCATCTTTGACAGGTTGTAGAGGAGCAAGTGCAGGTTGGAGAGAAGAGCAAGTAGCAAGTGATTGGCGAACATGGATGTCATTATCGGCAATATCTTCAGGAATCTTGTTGATTTTACTGCGGAGATGAATCGATTGAGGTTTATAGTTCTGGAGAAGGAGCGAAAGTTTGAGCAGCAGCGCATTATGCGTCAGCGCCAGCGAAGACGACGCCGCATGTGGATCCACCCCATCATGGCACAGAGATTAACTTGTGGTGTCTATTCCACACTGAACATGGAGCTACGACAAAATCCAGACAAGTTTTTTGCATATCTGCGGATGAACAAAGAAAACGTTGATGATTTGCTGGAGCGTGTTGGCGACCAAATTAAAAAATCGGACACCTACTGTCGGTTCTCGATATCTCCGGCGGAGCGTCTGATGGTGACTATAAGGTAAGCTATATGTATTGGATCTGTTTGCTTGAGCACACTTGTAATTTTATCATTAATTTAACATCACAGGGCAACTAGGAAACCATATCAGTAGTCCAAAATTTAGTTATAAAACAGTGTTTCTCATTGATGTTCTTATTTTTGTTATCTCCAATAGTTCTAGCTGAGTTCTGGTATGTAATGCTGTGTTTCAGAAATAATTTGTATTTTCTAATTTGTTTTCAGATTTCTGGCAACTGGCGAAACTCTGTCATCGCTCCATTTTCAATACCGCCTGGGAATCTCCACACTATCCGGGATAATAAAGTACACTTGTCGGGCTCTGTGGGATAGTTTGGTTGGAGAATTTCTTCCAGAGCCAACAACAGAGCGGTGGCTTCAAATAGCGGACCAGTTTTTATGCATCTGCCAGTTCCCCAATTGCCTGGGCGCCGTTGATGGAAAGCACATCCGCATTCAAAAGCCTAAAGGAACCGGATCTGAATTCTTTAACTATAAAAAATATTTCTCTGTCGTCCTGATGGCTATTGCAGATGCGGAATACAAGTTTATAGCGGTGGACATTGGGTCTTATGGACGGTCTAATGACTCCCAAGTCTTTAAACTATCTGCTATGGGACGTAAACTGTATGGAAACAGTTTTCAGTTCCCCCCCCCCAGGCCACTGCCTCAAACCTCAGGCCCACCGATGCCATTCGTTTGTGTAGGTGATGAGGCATTAAAGCTGTCCGAACACCTATTGAAGCCGTACGCCAGCAGAGGATTGACACATACAAAGTGGATATTTAACTACCACCTCACAAGAGCCAGACGGATGGTGGAGTATGCCTTTGGCATTATGACAGCAAAATGGCGTGTCCTTTTGACTGCAATTAACTTGAAGACCGATACTGTTGATGATGTAGTGAAAGCGTGCGTGGTCCTACATAATTTTGTCCTAACCAAGGAACCAATTCTCTGGAGGACCACAATCAAGAAACAACTTTGCATGACTACAGCAACATTACCACTCGCAGTACAGTCGCGGTTTCAAGAATGAGGGACCAGTTTGCTCAATACTTTGTGTCACCGGAAGGTAGTGTTGACTGGCAGGATGACAGAGTGTGATAAATGTATTGTTTATTTTCCAAATTTTCTTTACCCACAATTTACCTTTAATAGTTTACTTGTCTACCTTCTTGTGTGTTTTCTACTGTAACCTTTTTGCCATTGTTGTGTCCATGGCTGTTTGATAAAAGTATTTAAAATTTTCTCCCAAAAAAGTGTACATTGTAGGCCATGGTTCCCCAAATCCAGACATCAAGGCCCACCAACAGGTATTGTTATCAGGATTTCCTTTGTATTGCTCAGGTGATAATTGCCTCACCTGTGCAATACAAAGGAAATCCTGAAAACATGATATGTTTTTGGTGGGCCTTGAGGACTGGAGTAGGGGAACTCTGTTGTAGGGGTTAATCTAACAAAGTACACAATTTTTGGAAAAAGAGAATATACTTTGCATACTACACAACCCGGGACACAACTTTGGCAAAAAGGTTGCATTTATGAACCTTTTAGCCAAAGTTAGGTGTACCTGTATACCAAATTTAAAACTTAACATCCTATAAATAAAAGACAGACAACAATGTTAAACCAATGAACAATTTATTGAAAAAATTATTTTTTAATATAATTATCAAAGTAGGCCTTGTGGCCCAATTTTTCTCTTTTAAATAACCTTTTTTTTTAATTCAACTTTATTGTTTTTGTAAACTTTATTTTTTTAAAGAAAATTCAGAAAAAAACATTTCAACATTAACTACAGGTCAGTGTAGTGTGGGGTGGAAATACTGCTGGAGGGGCTGCGGGACACTTCGACCGTGGGAGTGTGGAGGGACGACCGGGATGGTGGTGGGGAAGGAACAGGAAGAGGTGAAGGGGTGGAAAGAGTAAAGGAAGACAAGGCAGAACAGGTGGGTGGTGGTGGAGTGGAGGGTTGGGCAGGAGGAGCAGGTGACATAGTAGGCAATTGGAAGGGGGAAGGAGATTGGTACGAGGTAGAAGTGTGGTACGGGGTAGGTGGCTGGTAGTGGGTAGGTTGCTGGTACTGGGGAGGTGACTGCAGGTGGGGAGGTGGTTGGTACTGGGGAGGTGGTTGGAATTGGGGAGGTGGGTGGTATTGAATAGGAGGGGGAGGAGGTATGGCAGGTGGAGGGGGGGGAGATGGACGGCGGCTGTAGGGGGGGAGGTGGAGGAACGACTGGGGTGGATTGAGAATGGGAGAGAACCTGCACTAGAACAGTGTGGCACGTGTGCATCACATACATCTGCTGGTCATAAGATAGCGGATCTATGCGCTCCGCAACCGACCTAAAAAAGCTGTGGTTCGGGGGTGCTCTTAACTCTGAACGCACAGTTTCCAGAAGTGTCTTCACCTCACCAACTAGGGAGGTTATCTGACTAACGCCTGCGGCAACTTGTTCAGATAGCACCTTAAGGCAGTTCTGGAAAGATGCGTTCATATTAAGAACTCGGGCGCATAGTTCTTTTCCTGACCCCTCTGACGCTGCCGCCCAGTACCCGCAGCTGTACTAGAGGTGGCAGGGTCAGAAGGGTGGGGTAAAGGGAATGCTATCTCCTGACCAGCAGATTCATGTAATGCAGCCGGCCACGCTGCTCCAGCGCTGGTGGAGGGGACAGCGGGATCAAGTGTGTGGGAAGGCTGGGAAGGTGCAGATGTGGAGGGTTGGTCGAAGTGTCCCTTGGTGTCGGTCTCCTGAGGGATCGCTCTAGAAGGCGCCAACTGTGCGGGCGCCCGAGTGCTGGTCACCGTGCTGTGGAAGAAAGAAAAACATAAAATTAATATACAGATGTGGAGTGGCCTGGCTGCAAAAAACAAAAACAAAAAAATTTGATGGTAATATTTACCTTCTGGTGACCATGGTTTCACGCAGGAACGCCAGAGCTCGTGCGTACTTGTACTTGCTCTGGCGTCCTGAAGAACCACTCGGGGCCCGCATCTCCTTGTTGAACTCCTTCTTAAAGCGATCCCTCACAGACCGCCAAAGCTTCACAATTCTGTCCCCTGAAACGAGAAAGCACACATTGGTTATTATACAACATCAGTGTTTCCCAAACTTCATTCCTCGTGTCCCCCAGAGTTCATGTTTTCATTATTTCCATAGTGTTTCACAAAAGGAAATCATGAAAACATGAACGGTGGGTAACACTAGTACAGAAGTTTTGTAAACACACCTTTACAGTGAGCAACATGAACTATACTTACGGAATTTAGTCTGGGACCTAGGATCGAGGTCCTCCCAGCGTTGCAACATTCCCGCTGCCACTTCCTCCCAGAGCCGTCGTGTAATAATTTGATCCGAATGCCGGCGGTCCCCCATGTTCCACAGCGGCTCCCTTTCTCGGACCAGCTCGATCATCAGCTCGACATCAAGGCCCTCCTCCGAGTCCGAGTCGGGAGCACGCTGTGAAGCCTGTGAAATTAAAAAAGAAAAAAAAGGAAATTAGTATACACATTTTTGTAAAATTTCAAAATTATACCTGTTAAAATCGAAAAATGAATTGCCCAAAAATTATAGATAACCTGTTTTTTAAAAATTTAAATTTATATTTAATGATACCAAAAAACGTATCTAGTTACTAAATTTTATTTTTGGTTTTTACATATGTAAGAAATAACCAAAAATAACATATGAAGTTAAATAAAAAAAAAAAAAAAAAAAAAAAACTTACACGTTGAGAACCGCCGACAGTCTCACGACGACGACTCTGAGAGGCGCTGGGAGGAACCCTCTGGCTCCCAGATCCGAGAGACTAAAATGAAAATAAAAATTAGGATATTGGCAGGTGTTGCACGCTGTGTCAAGTCTGTATTACATGGTTTTCTATGTGTTGTGTGTAGTGTGATGTTGTGTTTCTGCGATTGATGCAGGATACTTACGAATTGTGAGCCCACTCCGGGTATCTCTCCACCCCGTCCTTCTTCCTCTGGGAGCTCCTCATCATCTTGCGATTCCTGTTATTAAAAAAAGACAATCAATACATATATCCCACAGATGGATTGTGGAGAGAAAAAAAAATTAGATATTTTTACCGCCAATTGCTGACGATGGGTAGGAGGGCTCCCAGAAGAAGATGTGTCCTGCTGTGGCTCTGGCTCTGGCTGGGAGGAAGGAGATGGCGATGCTGCTGGTGCTGCCGCCGCTGCTGCTGCTTCAGCCGCTGCCTCTTCCGCCAACACCGCCATTGCGGCAACTGCAGCAGCTGTTTGACGTTCTCTGCTGTGGAAGAAACAAAAAGGGACAGTGAATATATTTCTATATTCCTTGTCCCTGGCTGAAAGAGAAAAACAAACATGTAATTTTTTAGTGAAATGGGAGATGTAATATTTACTTTCTTCTGGCTTCCCTCCTTGCCCGCCTCTCTTCCTCTCGTCTCTCTGCCGCCGCCTCCGCCTCTTGTTGACGTCTTCTGCTGTTGAGTAAAAAGGGACTGTAAATTGACTATTCCTTGTCCATGGCTGAAAGAAAAACAAACATGTAATTTAGAGCAAAATGGGGGATGTAATAGTTACTTTCTGCTGGCTATCCTCCTAGCTTGGAGGTCCTCTCCTCCCCTCTGCTCCACTTGGGCTTCAGCCGCCACCTCTCGTTGAAGTCTTCTGCTGTTGAATGAGGACACAAAAAGGGATAGTGAATATATGTGTATTCCTTTGCCCTGGCTGAAAGAGAAAAACAAACATGTAATTTTTAGGGAAATGGAGGATGTCATATTTACTTTCTACTGGCTTGCCTCCTTGCATCCAGGATCTCCTGCGCCCTTT
Source organism: Oophaga sylvatica (assembly GCA_033576555.1). Taxonomy (NCBI): domain Eukaryota; kingdom Metazoa; phylum Chordata; class Amphibia; order Anura; family Dendrobatidae; genus Oophaga; species Oophaga sylvatica. The sequence goes on along the minus strand of JARQOD010001447.1, from coordinate 10,491 downwards.
CACCTGCAGCATCAATTCTTCTGCTGTGGAATTAACAGACAAAAAGGAATTGTGTTTATATGTATTGATTGTCCCCGTTTTAAAATATAAGATTCAAACATGGACATTATTGAGCTTTATGTTTTAGCAAACACAAAATGCAGTCATTAATTGTAGACAAACAGTACAAGGGGGAAAAAAAAACAGTACCAGCGGGAAACACCCGGTCCACCAAAAAATAAAAAAATAAAAAAAAAACAGTAGATCAACATTCTGATACTAAAAACATGCAAATTTCAGATAGTAGCATGAGCAGAAAGACCGTCACAGGCAAAAAAAAAAAAAAATTAGGATACCAAAAAATACACATTTCACATAGCAGCATTACTAGATAAACAGTCACAGGGCCCAAAAAAAATAAAAAAAAAAAAAAAAAGATTAGGATACCAAAAAAATACACATTTCACATAGCAGCATTACTAGATAAACAGTCACAGGGCCCAAAAAAAAATAAAAAAAAACCCAAAAAAAGATTAGGATACCAAAAAAAATACACATTTCACATAGCAGCATTACTAGATAAACAGTCACAGGGCCCAAAAAAAATAAAAAAAAAAACAAAAAAAAGATTAGGATACCAAAAAAATACACATTTCACATAGCAGCATTACTAGATAAACAGTCACAGGGCCCAAGAAAAAATAAAAAAAAAAAAAAAAATAGATTAGGATACCAAAAAAATACACATTTCACATAGCAGCATTACTAGATAAACAGTCACAGGGCCCAAAAAAAAATAAAAAAAAACCAAAAAAAGATTAGGATACCAAAAAAATACACATTTCACATAGCAGCATTACTAGATAAACAGTCACAGGGCCCAAAAAAAAATTAAAAAAAAAACCAAAAAAAGATTAGGATACCAAAAAAATACACATTTCACATAGCAGCATTACTAGATAAACAGTCACAGGGCCCAAAAAAAAATAAAAAAAGAACAAAAAAAAGATTAGGATACCAAAAAAATACACATTTCACATAGCAGCATTACTAGATAAACAGTCACAGGGCCCAAAAAAAAAATTAAAAAAAAAAAAACAAAAAAAGATTAGGATACCAAAAAAATACACATTTCACATAGCAGCATTACTAGATAAACAGTCACAGGGCCCAAAAAAAAATAAAAAAAAAATTAGGATACCAAAAAAATACACATTTCACATAGCAGCATTACTAGATAAACAGTCACAGGGCCCAAAAAAAAATAAAAAAAAAACCAAAAAAAGATTAGGATACCAAAAAAATACACATTTCACATAGCAGCATTACTAGATAAACAGTCACAGGGCCCAAAAAAAAAATAAAAAAAAAAAAAAAAAAGATTAGGATACCAAAAAAATATACATTTCACATAGCAGCATTACTAGATAAACAGTCACAGGGCCCAAAAAAAAAATAAAAAAAAAAAAAAAAAAGATTAGGATACCAAAAAAATACACATTTCACATAGCAGCATTACTAGATAAACAGTCACAGGGCCCAAAAAAAAAAAAAAAAACCCAAACAAAGATTAGGATACCAAAAAAATACACATTTCACATAGCAGCATTACTAGATAAACAGTCACAGGGCCCAAAAAAAATAAAAAAAAACCCAAACAAAGATTAGGATACCAAAAAAATACACATTTCACATAGCAGCATTACTAGATAAACAGTCACAGGGCCCAAAAAAATAAAAAAAAAACCCAAACAAAGATTAGGATACCAAAAAAATACACATTTCACATAGCAGCATTACTAGATAAACAGTCACAGGGCCCAAAAAAATAAAAAAAAACCCAAACAAAGATTAGGATACCAAAAAAATACACATTTCACATAGCAGCATTACTAGATAAACAGTCACAGGGCCCAAAAAAAGTTTGAAAAAAAAAAAAAACATCAGCATTATGATAACAACCAAAAAACCACAATTTCACATAGCAGAATGATGAGAAAAAAATACACAGGCCCCAAAAAAACAATTTACAAACAATGAAACACTAGATCAACATTATGATACTAACAACATGCACATTTCAGATAGTAGCAGGACAAGCAACCACATCACAGGCCCAAAAAAAATTTTTAAAAAAATTTAATCAACATTATGATACACAAATACATCCACATTTCATTTTGTCGCAGGGAGACCAAGCACATCACTGCTAAAAAAACAGTACCAGTAGATCCACATTATTAATTAAACCCATTCACAACAGTAGCAGGGGATACACAATATAAGTTACCAAACATACGTATTTTAAACACTATCAGGGGGACCCACCCCATCATCAGAAATTTAATTTCGTACAGTACCAGGGGAACCAACCCCATCACAGAAAAAAAATGAATTTGAAAATGTACCAGGGTGCCAAAAAAATGCAGTAGCTCACACAGCATTGGTGACATATGCATTGTAAATTTTGGGTTGGGGGTCTCATATTTACCATCTGTTTTGCTGCCGCCCCATGATGCGGATCCTGGCTGCGTCTCAGGTGGCTGCGTCTCAGGTGGCTGCGTCTCTATTGTCGCTCTTGTGGCTCTTGTGGATCATGTGCATGTGTCTGATGTCCCACTGCATCCTTTTTTATGTTTGCTGAGGGCTGGTATCTGTTTGCTGTGGGCTGGTATCTCAATTAAAAAACTGGATGCGGCTACCGGATGCGGCTCTTGCCGGATGCGGTGCATTGCGGCGTCCATAGACTTTCATTGTAAAAAAAAGCCGGAAGCGCCGCATTCGGCGCTTCCGGCTTTTTCGCCGCAGACAAAAAACATGACATACAACGATTTTTCCAGACGCCGGACGGCGACCAGACACCGCATCCGGCACACACCGGACGCGCCGCAGGGACATGCGGCGCCATCCGGCACTAATGTTAGTCAATGGAAAAAAAAAACGCATCCGGCATTACATTACGCCGCATGCGGTTGGACAAAAAAATGCCGGAGGGCGCCGTCAGGCGCAAAACGGATGTGTGAAAGAGGCCTTACTGATGAAGCTTGCAGGCACAGTGAGGCAGGACCAGGAAGTGTCCATGTGAAGAGGGCACTAGGACCCAGCGTGCCTGAGCCCATCAGAGTCTGCAAGAAAGTAACTGCAGCTGCTGTGGCCAGGAAAGAGCTTCTGGGGTGAGAAAGCCGCACACTGCAGGGACTGAGACTCTGCAACCGGCCGCTGTGCAGTCTGTCAGACAGGGGGGCCGGTATTGGGCTGCTCTCCCTGCAACTCAGACACGGCCTCATGACGTAAGTGGCCATGTCTCCCAGTGGGCCCATGCATGTGATGGGGCCCGGGGCAATGGCCCCCTCTGCCCCCCAGTAGCTGCGCTACTGATGGAAGGACAACATGAATAATGTTAAGAATATTTAGCTGGGCCCATCCAGCAACTGGATTCAAAGGCATATTGGGGTGCATATGACTTGATAGCAGGGCAGGCCTTGCAGTCACTGACAAAAAAACAGAATGGGAGAACAACATGAATAATGTGAAGTGGATTTTCCTTGGCCATCCAGTACCTGGGTTCAAAGGCTTATTGGGGTGCATATGACTTGGTAGCAGGGCAGGCCTTGTAGTCACTGACAAAAAAAACAGAAAGGGAGGACAAGATGAATAATTTGAAGGGATTTTCCTGGGCCCATTCATTATGTGGGATCAGAGGTTTATTGGTGTGCATATGACTGGGTAGCATGGCAATTCTTGCAGTCACTGACAAAAAAAAAAAAATGGGAGGACAACATGAATGATATGAAGTGGATTTTCCTGGGCCCATCCAGTACCAGGGTTTAAAGGCTTATTGGGGTGCATATGATTTGGTAGCAGGGCAGGACATGCTGTCACTGACAAACAAAACAGAATGGAAGGACAACATGAATAATGTGAAGTGGATTTTCCTTGCCCCATCCAGTACCTGGGTTCAAAGGTATATTGGGGTGCATATGACTTGGTAATGAGCCGCCCGCCAGGGCTGTGGGATACTTGGACCCGTGCCTGTTGAATTATATGGGGGACGTCACGGTGGCCATGGCTCGGTCCATGGCCCTTGGCGCTCACCCTGAAAAAGGGGGATATTAACAGGGGATAACGTCAGTGAATCGTGACGCCACCCGTGGTTTCTGGTGAGTATCACCAGCACTGCAGCAGTCTACTGAGGCCGGTGTTGTGGCAGCTTAGGTGGTATCGCTCTCCACAGGTGGAACGGGCTTTCAGGGCAGCGTAAGTGTAGGGATGCAGGATGTAGGGGACCCAGCCGGGTAAGAACACGAATGGGAACACACACAAGTCACTTCTGTACCTTTACTGGAGTTAGTGCAGGAACATCCCAGAGCACCGTAGGGTGAAGAGTGCACGTCCGGATTCTCCCCAGTGAGCAGGTGTAGGGCCTCCTGTTTCTTGCCTCTCTGTAGTAAGTTTCTGACTTGCCTGTAGCTACGCATAACTTTGTCTCTGTCCTGCACCGGCTGACTTTGTGGTAGGGCCTTCTCCTGGAGTACACACTCCCTGCTTGTAGGGTCTCCGTATCCCCTGGCTCTGTTACGTATCAGCTCTTGGGTGCTCCTGGGACCTGTAGTCCTCCTGGAATTCCGGTTGTCTCCTACGGGGTCGTAGAGATCCCTGTAAGCTCGGACCCGGTATGTGCTTTCTGGGGTAAGCTGGTAAGGCTCCTCTGCCCCCTTGCTTCTCTCTCCTCTAGCCTTTGGTCTACTCGGGCCCTCACTAGGCTATACACTCTGGCAGTTAGCTGGCTGCCTCTTCTGCTGCTCTCTAGAGCGTCGGCATGCTCCTAGCTCGCTGACTTGAGCTGAGTGAGTCTCACACTGCAGACTGACCTGTTTCTGTGTCTCTGAGTGTTCTCTGCTAGATTGAACTGCACTGTTCTTAGAGTGTCCTCTCTAGAGTGTGCTGTCTTCCTGCCTTCTCCCTCCTTTTTATCTACCTATACAGGCTCCCTCTGGTGGTCTGAGGAAGGGAGAAGGTGTGTGAATGCTCTGAGGGCCTCTTGTGGATGAATCCTTTAGTGCACCCCTCTAGGATTTGTGGCACCAAGCGCAGCTGGGCTCCACATTCCCCCCCAATCAAAGCTCAGCACTCCTGGGTTGAAGTACATTTTTGTTCCAAACATAACAATAAACAATAACTTCCCTTTATGGGAGGTGAGGACACTTGAACGTTGCATAAAAGGTAAATTACTATATACATATATATATTGCAAAAGCAGTAAGAAAATGAGCAACCAGAAAGTCCAAGTCTCTTTCGGAAAGGTTACTCAAAAGGGAAGCACTTGAGGAGTGCAACTATATACAATTAAAGTATGTGGGCTGCACATAGTCCTCAGCCACTGAGTTCTTGATTACCCAAAGGGTAGTAGAAAAGCAATTGAACAAGTGTCCATATCACTTGGATTGTCCATTAGGGGGAAAATATAAATTAGTAAGCAGGTGTCATGACCCAGGATGGGGTTTTGTCTTTGTCCCGTCCTGGCCAGACTGGGGTTAATGGTTTAAGCCTCTCTCTGGCAGAGGGCGGCTATTTAGTTGCCAATTGACCTAGGACTGGTGTCAGTTATACTCCTGCCCTCGGCTGAATTAGTTGACCTCCTGTGTGCCTGTGCCTTATCTTGTTGCTTGTTTGGTTTTGACCCGGTCCGTCTCTTCGTTGTGAGTTTGTCTACTGTCTTGGTACTGTGTATTTGCCCGTTCTGGTTTTCTGATCCCTTGGCTACGTTCTGGTTATTCTCTGCCTGCTCCTCTTGTACTGCGTTGCTCTCTCTGTGTATGACCTGGCTATCCTGACGATCCGTTTTGTCTATGCCCCTTGGTAACTCTGTCCCGTAGTTACCCTTCTAGGAGTTTTCCTTCTGCTCCTAGCTCTCTGAGCTTAGGCCACGCCCACCAGCAGTCACGTGCTTCAGGTCCTCTGGCCTGAAGCATTCTCTATTAGAGTTGAGCGATACTTTCCGATATCCTAAAGTATCGGAATCGGAATGGTATCGCCGATATCACTAAAATATCGGCGATACCCGATACCGATACCGGAAGTCCCATGTAAGTCTATGGGAACAAAATATCGCAACTAAAAAAACCCCATTCTTTCCTTGTAAACACTAAATATACACACATAGAATACATATATATATATATACATGTCATTGTGACATATATATATATACATATATGTATAGTTTATACACTTCTACATAGTAAAATATCCTCTGATTCAATTGCCGGGTAAAGCCGGCTTCAGTGAAAAGACAGAAGCACCCGACATGAAATGACACTTGGTGTACATAGGGTTAACCATGTCTTTTCATGTCGTTTGCTATCTGATTTGCACAAACAATTAAATCAGTCTATGTGTGCAAAATTTCACACCTGTAGGGGTTAATTAAAGGTGTAAATTCGTTGTAAAAAAAACGGACTTTTTTGCTACGAATTTACACCTTTAATTAACCCCTACAGGTGTGAAATTTTGCACACATAGTCTGATTTAATTGTTTGTGCAAATTAGATAGCAAAGGACATGAAAAGACATGGTTAACCCTATGTACACCAAGTGTCATTTCATGTCGGGTTCTGCATTTTCACAAAAGCCGGCAATTGAATTAGCGGCTATTATACTATGTAGAAGTGTATGAACTACAAATATAAATATATAATATATTATATGTGTCACAAATTCAATGACATGTATATATATATATATGAGGTGTAAAATTGCTGAAAAAAAATGCGTGGGCTCCCGCCCTATTTTCGCAACCAGACAGACAAAGCCAGTGAGTGGGGGCAGATAATAATAGCCCAGAGAGGGACCATTATTTTTGCCCCCCCCCCGGCTACTAACATCTGCCCCCAGACACCCCAGGAAAGACAAATCTATAATTAGATTCGCCCTTTCTGGCACTTTGCCCGTCTATTCCCATTGCCCTGTAGCGGTGGCGAATGGGTTAATATGGGGTTAAAGCCACCTTGCTATTGAAAGGTGACCTTAAGCCAGGTTAATAATTGAGAGCTGTCAATTAGACAACTATCAATTATTAATCCTATTGCATGAAATAAAAATAAAACACACACACTTTAATTAAAAATCATTTTAATGAAATAAAGACACATGTTTTTGACCATCTTTTATTTTACTGCAAAAACCATTTCCTGTAATAAAAATAAAATAAAAAAGCAAAATTATTCTTACCTATCCCATGCACAGTCAGGTCCCACGGTGTAATCCTTCAGAAAGGGTTAATGTTTACTGCAGGGACCGCAGCTAATGCTGCAGCCTCACAGTAAACCCCAAATGAATGAGTTCCTCTCCTGCCTGACAGGAGAGTAAAGGCTGGGTGTCACATAACGATACACCAGCGATCCCGACAACGATATGCACTTGTCAGGATCGCTGGTGTATCGCTACATGATCGCTGCTGAGCTGCCAAACAGGCAGCTCAGGCAGCGATCTGGGACAGCGACACTGCGGGTAACATCGCTTAAGGGCCCGTCTCACATAGCGATATCGCTACCGAGATCGCTGCTGAGTCACTAGTTTTGTGACGCAGCAGCGAGCTCACCAGCGATATCGCTGTGTGTGACATTCAGCGACGATCAGCCCCCTGCCGGGTATCGCTGATCGTCGCAGAAATGTCAGGACCTTTTTTTGATCGCTGGTTTCCCTCTGACAGGCATGCATTGCTGCGTGTGACAGGCGGGAGACCAGCGATCCGCTGGTAACCAAGGTACACAGCGGGTTTCCAGGCACCGCGCAGCGCTTGGAAACCCGCTGTGTACCTTGGATACCAGCTCCCTGCATCAGGGCGCTGGTATCCAAGGTACACAGCGGGTTTCTAGGCACAGCCCCGCGCCTGGAAACCCGCTGTGTACCTTGGTTACCAGCGGATCGCTGGTCTCCCGCCTGTCACACGCAGCGATGTGTGCCTGTCAGCGGGAAACCAGCGATCAAAAAAAGGTCCTGACATTTCAGCGACGATCAGCGATACCCGGCAGGGGGGCTGATCGTCGCTGAATGTCACACACAGCGATATCGCTGGTGAGCTCGCTGCTGCGTCACAAAACTAGTGACTCAGCAGCGATCTCGGTAGCGATATCGCTATGTGAGACGGGCCCTTAAGTGGAAAGCTTAATTGATTGCTTTCCACTTTCACTTCAGGTCAGCCAGGGACACAATCAGTGACGTCAGAGGGAACTGATTAACAAAAATAGGGGTTCCCTTCGAAAAAAAAATGGCGTGGGGTCCCCCCTATTTTTGTTAACCAGCCAGATGAAGCAGACCGCTGAGGCCTGGATTTTCAGGTTGTTAAGGAGCCAAGATCCATGGACCTTGCCAGCCTGATAATACTAGGCCACAGCAGTCTGCATATCTTGGCTGATTAACAAAAATAGGGGATCCCCTCGAAAAAAATTGGCGTGGGGTCCCCCCTATTTTTGTTAACCAGCCAGATGAAGCAGACCGCTGAGGCCTGGATTTTCAGGCTGTTAAGGAGCCAAGATCCATGGACCTTGCCAGCCTGATAATACCAGGCCACAGCAGTCTGCATATCTTGGCTGATTAACAAAAATAGGGGATCCCCTCGAAAAAAATTGGCGTGGGGTCCCCCTATTTTTGTTAACCAGCCAGATGAAGCAGACCGCTGAGGCCTGGATTTTCAGGCTGTTAAGGAGCCAAGATCCATGGACCTTGCCAGCCTGATAATACCAGGCCACAGCAGTCTGCATATCTTGGCTGATTAACAAAAATAGGGGATCCCCTCGAAAAAAATTGGCGTGGGGTCCCCCCTATTTTTGTTAACCAGCCAGATGAAGCAGACCGCTGAGGCCTGGATTTTCAGGCTGTTAAGGAGCCAAGATCCATGGACCTTGCCAGCCTGATAATACCAGGCCACAGCAGTCTGCATATCTTGGCTGATTGACAAAAATAGGGGATCCCCTCGAAAAAAATTGGCGTGGGGTCCCCCCTATTTTTGTTAACCAGCCAGATGAAGCAGACCGCTGAGGCCTGGTTTTTCAGGCTGGTAAGGATCCAATATCCATGGACCTTGCCAGCCTGATAATACCAGGCCACAGCAGTCTGCTTAGCTTGGCTGGTTAACAAAAATAGGGGATCCCCTCGAAAAAAAAACGGCGTGGGGATCCCCCCTATTTTTGTTAACCAGCCAAGTAAAATGCAGACTGCTGCGGCCTGGTATTAAAAGACTGTCAAGGCCCATGGATTTTGGCCCTCAACAGCCTGATAATACCAGGCTACAGCAGCCCCACATTTGGCGCATCAAAAGATGTGCCAATTGTGGCACTTTACCCGGCTCTTCCCACTTGCCCTGTAGCGGTGGCAAGCGGGGTAATAAGGGGTTAATGTCACCGTTGATTGCACGGTGACAATAAGCCCGGTTAATAATGGAGAGGCGTCAATAAGACACCGATCCATTATTAATCCCAAAGTTATTAAATGTATAAAAAAAAGACAAAGCAAGAAAAAAGTCTTTTAATGAAATAAAAGAGACAACACAGTTTTCATTAATTTTATTGTACTCTCATTCCTGCGACGCCATCGATCTCCTGTAAAAAAAGAAAAAAAAAACAAACCAACAGTATACCACCTGTCCGACGCAGTCCATAACGACAGTCCCACGACGATCCAACTCTGCTACATCGCAATGACAGGCAGAGCCTGTCATCGCGACGCAGCACAGCTGATTACCTGCTTCCCCGGCGGTGACGTCATCGGACTGACTGCTTTACGGCCGGGATTACCCAGCAGTCACTGCAGTTATCGCGAGAAGCTGCATGTGACCGCCGGGGAAAGAAGATTGCGGCCATCAAGCAGTCCAGGACGTGACCGCCGGAGATCTTCTGCCAGGTAAGTGCCGCTGACTCCTGACAGACCCGACCGACGGACACTGACAGTGACAGTGACAATCCCGATTCCGGTATCCGATAAGACGAAAATATCGGAACTCGGAATCGGAATTCCGATACAGCCAATATCGGCCGATACCCGATATTTGCAGTATCGGAATGCTCAACCCTATTCTCTATCTGTTACTGCTCCCTCTGAGAGACCTATGGCCGGCACCGCCCCTTGGCAGTCACGTGCTTCGGGTCCTGTTAGTCTGAAGCACGCATCTTCACCGCTACTGCCCCGCTCCACAGGTATCTTTGAGTGCAGTCTGTCTTATTCAGGACACGCGCACTGGCTCAGTGAGCAGGTGCAGTGCGGTGTTCGTGATATTATAACTGACCGCTACCTGTTTTTTTTTTTTTTCTCCTGTGTGTGTTATGGATCCTATGCATGCCCTTTCTGAGCAGGTAAAGCACCTGACTCAGATGTCTCAGAAACTGAATGAGGAACAACGAGTTCTGGCTCAGTCTCAGCAGCTGATGGCTGACACTGTGCAGGGGGCTTTATCATCTAGTGTTCACGGGACAGGGGTTCAAGCTGTTACATTAGTTTCCCAGAGCCCCGGTTAAA